>VYZV01019557.1:140807-230452 GCA_013401275.1 Pandion haliaetus
GCAGTCTAGCAAGGAAACATTACATCTGATTCGTCAAGGTAGTTACAGACAAGCTTAATTCCAAGTAGGTGAAAAATCCCACTGATTTCCTCAGGCTACTCATTTGTTACAGATAGGCTAGTGCTAATATACAATGATAAATTGACTTCATAATGTACAAATCATGCATATGCTGTTTTTGCAGGTGGATTTAAAGAATATCATACACTTATGTTAAATAATTTGGAAAAATCCCTACTTAATCACATGGGTTACCTATCCATGCCTCTCCAGACACACTATCAGCAAATCCCTACTTAGCCAGTGATGCCAGCAGTGTGGTTCGGGTACATTTTCAGTGTACTGTCAAAGAGGTTTCAAGAGTGGGTATGCTGTCAGGGTGAAAGCTGACCGGTGATGGGCAAAATAGTTACTTAAATGTTAAGGGGGAAAAAAAAACCCGACAAACCCAACCTGAAATTAAAAGCTGTTGTAGTGGCTAGTACAGAAATGTTCATAGCATTATTTGATACAACTAAAAGCTTAATAATAAAGATGTTCCCAATAGAGCAGTTGTGTTCTGAGGAATTGGTTGTGGTTTCACTTCAGGTAAGTTTTAACCATTTTTAGGAGGTAAAAACAGTTTCAGTGCCCTTAAGAGAAGGAAGCAGGAGCTGTATGCTGGGCTTTCGGGCTTCCAGAAAGCTTGTAGGTAGTTTGCAAGTAAGTGCAAAGTGTGTTTTGTGGAATGGGAACAGAGGCCTCGCGGTGGGCAGGGAGATAAAGGATAAATGTCAAGAAACAGTTTTCTGCTGCATCCTCCCCTGCAAGGACCTTGGTGATAATCAGCGCTGTAAGAAGCTTATCATCTGCCCGTATTGGAAAGGGGAGTAGAGTAAGTTCAAGGGAATGATAACAAAAAATTAGTTCCCGTTACCAAGGGAATGATGACAAAACCTTCTGAGATCATTTCCCTCCTGGTCATTACTCCAGAAGTCGTAGATTCTAGGTTTGTTATGCAGGCCCACAAGTTGTGACAAAATTTAGCCTGTTTTACCAGTTCTGCAGATTGGAGAAATATTCCCCTTGCCTCGTTCTTGTGCTTGCACGGAAGCATGTACACGTGTGTGTGCTTGCATGTACATTAATGCACACACAGAAGATACAACTCAGTGGAATTCTACGGCTGCATCTGAAGTTAATTGACATGAAATTAATGAATTTCGCTTCCTTCAAGAACGAGCTTGCAAAACATTACACCCACAACAGTGAGGAAGGTTAGTTCTCTGTCTCCTTTTTACGTCTCTCTCTCTAGACCCATAGCCTGTGGACGAAGCAATGTTACGTTTGGCTAGAGCCAGTTGCCCTTGTTCTGTACTCATGCTGTGGACTGGAAAGGTAGCCAGAGCTGCTTGAAATACTTGGCCGGCTCGTTATGGCAGGTACTTACAGACCTTGTTGTCATCTGCTGTGAAGAGCTGAGGCCAGCTTTCTGTAGCTGCCTGATGACCTGAAAGGTATGCAGGATTTTGGGCAGGCTTTCTTTGTCCGAGTTGGTTTGACTGTGTATTTTTGGATGACAAGATAAACTACAGAAGATGCAAAGGTTAAAAGGAGAACCTAGCAGCAGCTAGATTTAACGTCTCTGGTCTGAAAATAAAATACATTTTGATTGAAAAAACATTGCGCTGAGACTTTTCAAAATTAAGCGAAATTACTAGTTTAGGCATCCATTTCCATAGCACGGACATGCCCAGAGCGCAGTGTGCTGGGTGTGTGTTCCCTTTCACACCAGCCTGTGTCACGTTAATCCTTTCATCAGTGCAATTACTAGTTGTGGCCAGAATGTATGATGGTGGTGCAGCATTTTTCCTCCAGCTGTCCTGAAGACGTGATTAACTTAAAGGAAATGGGGCATGCAGAAATAGTGGAAAGATGCCTTACTATCTGCTGTGACCATGACATAAATGCTTCATTGAGAAATAACTAACCTGGTATTTACAGTAAGGTATTCAAAATGTCCGGGTAGCCCAAAATGTTCGGTTGACTTCTGCATTCACATCAGTAAATAAACTCCTGATGACCATTCTCTAGTCATAGCTCTGTTGATCACTGTAAATAATAACAGTCAAAGAAAATGAAAACCGATGCTCCCTAACGTAAATGCTCAGAGCAGCCACAAGAAAACCCCATCAACAAACTTTAGGGTAGCTGTTACCAGTGGAATCTCAGAAATGCTTGGAAACTTAAGTCTTAATGAATAGTAGTGACTGATATCTTGGAATTTTCAACGTGTATTACTTTATACTTTGTTGTCCTTAGGACCTTGCATAATGATATGACAAATTTAAATTTGTTTCTGCAAGCTATGGTTGATTTCCTGTGTCACGTTGTAACACAGACAAAGAAGTTACTCAGCATAGTAAAGAATCTGCTCTTGTGCAGACTGTATAAATCTTTAATTTTCTTTAGCATCCAGTTCTGAAATGAATAATTATATTTGACACCATGTTTGTATTTTTCTGTATTACAGTTTACTAATATAAAAATTTGGCAAAGGTATGGATATTAAAAATAGTTATCACCCAGGCCAAGCCATATCTCTAAAGCTGCTGCTTATCTTAAATCTGCAATGTCTGGCAAAGCAGACATTGCAGATTTGAGTGCTGTGTGATGTGCTGCAGCTTACTGTGACCATGCGATGCAGAACAGGCTCACTGGAATGAAGAACCTGGCTCTGTGACCTTTGCTCATGAGAAGCTCACTGTGCTTTTTTTTACCTGATATCTGCACAAGAGCTGCACCAAATATACAATAAAAGCAATTTTTACTTATGTAGTGTTCTGCCTTCCACAGGAGTGAGGGTCATTTTTCTTCTTCCCTTTCTTTCTTTTTAGCTTCTCTAAGAACCTTTGTTCTTCTCTATAGAAAGAGGAGAAAGGGAGCAGCTTTGTAGCAGGAGAGACTCCTGCCCAAAGACGAGCAGGATGGTGGGCAATTGCGGAAATTCGGCTAGCCAGAGTGCTTGCTTTCTGCTTCTTAACATTTTGAAGCTGGACTGCAGCAGTGTTAGCAGAGCAACTATTTATGTATGTAAATACTGCTTGAGTTAGTAAAGATTTCTGGGATCAGTAACCACTGGAGTTGGTGGTAACTAATTCTTTCCTTCTGAGAAGGATGTATAATCTTTTGTTACCACTATTACGTGATTAGAGCATGGAAATTTATCCTTTGACAAGCATGGTGATGCTTGTAAATATTGCTTGTATGAGTGTTTGTACGTGTGTTTGTTTCGCATTGTTATTACATAGGCTTTTTTCAGCAGCGTTCAGTGAATTACTGAGTTTTGGCAGCAATAATCATATTTACTTGGCATATCTATCTTTAAAAAAAAATAAATTCAGCTGTGTCCAGCATTTTTTGAGCCGGCATCTCTCTGCGTTGTTATATTTGTAGCTGCTTTTTATAAACGATGAGGTATGAACTTCATTCTCTAAATATAGAGAACAATAGCAAAAGGGTTGGTTATTTTTTTTTCCTGAACTCGGGATAGAGTAATAGTAGTAAAATGATTTATGTGCCCTTCTCCTAAACTGTTTACAGGTGTTAATCTTTACCATATTGCTTGTTAATCCAGCTGCTGGCAAGTCAAGAGATTGTGTGGCAGGGATGAAGTCAGTTGCTTCCACTTCCTCCCTTGTATTGCCCTGTTTCTGCTAACTCTTCCATTTCCCTCTCTAAACAAAAGGAGACAATTTCAAAGTGATTGATGATCATCTCCTTTTTTTTTCTTTCATTAACTACTGACTACCCTAGAAAGCAGGCTTGCTGCTGTAACACCTGACTGCAGATGGTCAGATGAAATAAAATGGACAAGGAGACCTGGAGTCCATCAAACCAATTTATACAGTGGATTGTAGAGAGAAACAAATTGGATGCTTCAAGAAGTAATACTGGGCAATCAGAGAGTGGTGTTTTTAGTTATTTAGTAATTTATAAGCTAATGGCCTTAACTCTTGTTGGAGGATACTGAATTGTTATCAAGCATGTATCTGAAGCTCCTGGACAGTCATCAAGATTCCTATAAAATACATTCACTAATCTGCAAAACCTAAAGTGTGCTTATATTGATTGCCTGCTCTCTAACATCCAATCAAGAAATTTTCACCAATTCATCTCTTATGTGTGCAGCATTGTTTATGTACCATCCTCCCAAGAAGGATTTGCATTACACTGGTGAGCGCCTACACCTATTTGTTTGCATGTAAGGTGAGACTTTGAAACAGCGGGGTTCGTCAGTCTGGGAGCTACTCTCATCTCCTGACAATAATCGCTTTTGTATAACCAACAAAAAGAAATATGCTCCTCTGTAGGGAACAGGTCAGTGGCAACAGGGGCACCTCCAGCTCTGGTCTGAAAGGGGCTCGCTGTCCCCACGCAGTGTGGAGGGAACGTAGAGAAACCAGTCTCATCACTTGAGCACCTAAAAATGCCTCCCCTAAAGTTCGTAAGTAGTGAAGTGAGCTTTCACTGGATCTACATAGGCATGTTGTCCCATTATTCTGGAAACCCCAAAGACAACTTGCGTTCCACAAAGATGTATCAGGAGCAGGCTGAACTCCTCAATTGTTTGTCTTTGCCTAAATATGGTTTGAGCTCTCAAAAGTACAAAATTCTTTGAAAGAAACTTTCCAGGCTAGAATCTATTTCAGATCATCTAGAAAGGAAAAACTTGTAGAGCTGTTGTTTCTGTCCAACAAAATCTTATTTATTGTAGGGGAGAGTTTAGTGCTGTCAAACTTCAGTGTCTGCTTTCTTTCAGCTGGGTAATTAATCTCTTTCTGCTCCTTCACCTTCATGACGGAAACTTTCCTGTCTAATATGGAAATACCTTTCTAGGGAGCCAAATTACAAGGCAAAGTGGACCACTCTTGATGCATTTAAGAAATGTTTTCCTTCAGGCTTTCCATGGAGAGTACTCTAGGGCCCTGTGTGTGCCATCCTGCTGTCTGAATCTTGTTAACGATTCCACCAGTCTTTCTGATCAATGAGTGCATTCTCTATGCACCTCGTTATCTCCCTCCTGGATGTAATGGAGACTGGGATGGGGGAGGGGTGTTAGATAAGCTTTCCCAGAGTGTTACTAGAAAGATGAGAATAAATGTACTTGGAAAATGAGTAGTTTCATTTTCTCACAGTAACTCAAAATTCATACTAAATAAATGGTCTGTGCCTTTAGAATTGTTTTAATGATAACACATGGCCTAACCAAGACCATCAATAACTGGGATTTTTCCAAGATATTTTAAACTGGAAGATTGCTAGGAACAGTCCTGGAAGAAGTCATGCTGTGCCTGCCTAGGCTGTGGAAGAGCTTCATGAGCTATTCGTTGCTGCCCCGTGCCCAGGGGCCACGCTTTTGGGATCAGGAGTCCCGTCTGCCTCTTTCAGGGCACCGGTTCAACTGCAAAGAGCATAAAAGCTTCCCTTCACTTTTTTTTTTTCCTTTCCTTGGTGATGCGGAGCGGCTGAAAGCTGAGTGAATGTCTGAATGTGTCGGAGGGTGCATCCCCAAGCCTGGCGAGGCAGCTGGGCACAGAGGGCTGATTCACGGCAGCCCCAGCCCTGGCTCCGATTTGTTGAAGTCCCTGGTGCTGATATGGGGGGAGGACAGAGTATTTTCTGTGAGGCAGGAGGGGCTGGCTCAGGCTCCTTCCATTCTCCAGCTGCATTAATGCACTGTTAATGCACTAATATAGGTAGTCTAGCCACATGGCAGAAAAATGGGGAAAAAAGTCCACATTTAAATCACTTACAGGCACATCTTGCAGCTTTTTGCAACTGCGCTGAGTCTTTTTTCCCCCAAAACTCTCCTGTCTCTGTCTAAAACGACATGTCAGCTTTCCAGCCAGGCTTGCTCCTGTCCCACCCCCAGCGTGGGGGGAAGGTGTGCAAGAGAGGCTTAAACATGTGGAGTGTCTGTCCGCAGCTGGAGAGCTGGAAGGAGCTCATGTAAATCTTGGGGTGTGACGGTAAGAGAAAACTTGAACCAAATGCCGTGTTACTGAAAATAAAGTATTTTCAGGTGGAAACAACTGGAGCGATACCCTCTTTCTTTGGCTTAACTTGCATGTTTTCTAGAGTAGATCTGTCTCACTGTTATCTTTTTCCGTCTCTAGCTGTTTATTCTTCCGCTCATTATTTCCTGATCCTTCAAAGCTTAAGCATGTCTCCAGTGTCAGGTACTGGGAGCAGTTTTTGCCTGCAGTCAGGCATGTGCGCCAGGGCTTTCAGGGTTAGGGCTGTAGGCTTCCCCTGCCCGTAGGCCGGGCTGTTTCATCTTGCACCTTCGTTGGCCATACAGCTGACTCATGTTTCCAGGTGCAGCTGTAGTGTCTACAGAAAGAAAATTGTCTTTGCAGCACATTTTCTTATGCTATCCGGCTGTTTATCCAGGTTATTTAGAAAGGAATGTACTTGAACATCTAAACTGCGTGTTGTTTGTGCACAGATTGGGGGATTTTTGTGAGTGTGACAAACTATGACCTTAACACTACTCAGTCAGTTGTCTGGTTTTTGGGGTTTTTTTACACAGTGGGGTAGTTGTGTGCACAAATTGGGTACACGGTGGTGTACCTAACTCAAGTTCAGTACATTATTGAAGTATTAAGTGAGAATCTATTTCCAAGGGCATTCTTTGTAATTGGAAATTGAGCTGGGCTTTGGTGCAGGAAAGGACTAGGGCTAGAAGGAGGTCCTTTAACATCATCTTCAGGTTGACTTTTTCTCATGAACTTAATCCTTCTCCTGTTTGAATCTTCCTCTCAGTTACCAACTAACTTGGCTTCTGCATGGTGAACTGAAGGCATGTGTGATGAAAGGCCACAAATACCCATTTGGATACTCCACTCAGGGTGACGCTGTGCGGGTTCAGCACAGGTTGATTTTTTAAATTTTTTTTTTTCTCCCCCCGCCCCCCCTGTAGCTGCTTCACTACAGGGAAGAGAGACACTTTCTGGTGACTGTTTCCTGATGGGAACCTCTTGCATTGCAATTGAATTACAAAGGGGAGTTGGTGGGAGTGCTGCAGTGAGCTCCAAGCACCAGGGGCCTGGTAGTGATCTTTGAAATAAGTAAGGTCTGTGGGGCTGACAGTCCACCCAGCATGGGCCTGGGACAAGGTCCATCCCTGCTCTAACCTGTTCTCCCAAATCCAACCACTGGCAAATGGAAAATGTTACGGATTACTTCTTGCTCCGCAGTGTTTGTCATATTGCAGCAACATGTGGAAAAATTCATCAAAGGATGTTTGTATTCCCCTGCTGCCTTGTCCTTGGCTTAAATCCGTGTCTTACGGCTGCAGGTATCTCTTGCTGCAAGTCAGCCTGTAGATGACTTGGTTTTCTTATCGTTACTCACTGATGGGGAACTGCAGAAGGTGTTAAGATATATAGGTCAGTTATCGCCTGTTAAAGGGAAGTTAAGATCACTGATGGTTAGATGAAATGCTTTGGTATTCTTTTCTGATGCATTTCAAATTTTTTCTTTTAAGTCTGAAGAAATTGTTGACTTCAAATACCTTCCAGTTTGGAGACTTCCCTTTGCCTGGTTTTGGGAAGTTGTGATAACTTGGTTCGTAATGACAGGACTGGATTCTCTCGACTTTGTGGGTCTAATAGGCGCTAAGGTACTCGACAGATTTCTTTTCTCCTGCTTAGGAGAATTGAAATCCCATAAACAAATCAATCTCATTCAGGCCCTCTCTTCAGGGGGAAGTGTTTATTAATTCAAGCACACTAATTCAGGCAAAATTCTCAAGTAAAACAAAGCAAAGCTCCTGCCTTGCCCAGCCAAAGCCACAAGCTCCTTTTTCTTTGCTTCTGTCTGTCCCAGGCGCAGGAGCCACTGCTCCCCTTTGCTTGGTCTTCCTCAGTTTGGCTCAGCTCTCATTTCAGAAAATGTCTGATTCTTTCTTAAGATGCATTAATTTAAAAAGGCTGCTTCAGGACATATGCCTCAGATAACACGTAAACCAAAGCTTGTTGCACCCACACTGGCTTTGTCAGTGGAAACTGATCCTTTCTTTCAGACTGTATCTTGCGGTAGCTGTAGTGATTTTCTTTACTTTCAAATAGCAGACTCTCACCTTCGTCATTTAGATATGGTGTTCGCTGTGTTTCTGGAACAGTTAGGAGATCGTGTAAGATAAAATGTCCCCTGACAGAAAAATTATTTGGAAAGCTTTCACATTTGGGAGGGGAAAAGAACACCTGCTAATCTGCTGTCTTAAAAAGAAATGGGAAGATGATCAAATAATAATTATTTTGAAAGTTTGTTTTTTTTGTAAATTTGTCCTGCAAAGCCTTGCCTTCTGTTTTATAGTGGAGCAAAAACCATTCACGCTGACTTTCCATAATGGAAGTGCAAACTGGATTTACCACTGTAAATTGTACTGATATTGGAAGTACAATATAAATTCATACTTTTCTGTGTAGGCATATACATGGTCATAATACCATTGTAGATGAGGATTTTTGAACTCTGATGGCCGTTATTGTCAGGGCTTTTTGATAAATGTAACTTTAAAAGTATTTCTAGAAGTTTTGTTCTTGTATTTTTGTTTCTGTTCTGTTTTGACAGTTGATAAACATCACAGAAGAAGATCCAGTAAAAAGACAGATGCTTACTTAGTGGGTACACAGTTTGAATGACAAACCAAGATCAACAGATCATTATTTTTCACAGCAAGCAGAGTAGAGCTGAGAGAAATGGCTTATTTTAGTGCCAACCTGTGCTGATAGTAGTTCTTGCATTCCAGAATGCTGCACGACAGGAGAAACTCTCTCTTGCGCTATTTTGAGGTTTTGCTCTGTTTGACTGCAATTACGTTTTTTATGTTCAGGCCACTACCAGTTTGCTCAGAGTACTGCCATTACAAAAAGGAGGCCGATAACCTCACCTTCTCTAATTCAAATCAGAAATAATAAGTTGTTGCATGTTGTCATATATTTATTTTAGTTTTCTGCATTTGTACCAACTTTTGGGCCTTATTCCCAGCTTCACTGAGTTGATGCTTGGAGCAGGTCAATTAAGCGTAGGCAACATGGTCTTTTCACTCTCTTTTTGATGTCCTTTATTGTTGAACTAGCTTAACTATAGGCTAAATCTTGATGCAAGTCAAAGTACTCTGCTGCAGTTGCACATCATCTGATGTCTTCAGAAATCCCACTATGTCGTCAGCTTCTTAAGGAGAAAAGTAGGTGATTCAGGACAAACTCAGTGCTTGCGGAGAGGAGCTTTGGTGACTTTTCGCAACATTCCAGTAGTTCAAGGGTATATCGGGTGTTTTCTATTTACTGTCTTGTTTTATATATATATATGGATACAATGGTGGTGTAGTTCAGAATTCTTTGTGATTATTAAATGGATTAAATTAGTAGCATGTGGAAATGCCAGATGATATTTATTTTACATTTCTGTGTTTGACTTCTGAGGTTTGCGTGGTAATTAGCTAGAGGGAAATACTTGTTTCTATTTCACATTAATCATGTGTTCATCATCATAAAGTATGTTCATATGAGTGTTTTTCACATCTCTTAGTCTGACTTTGCTTTCACTGAGTTGTACAGCTGATGAAATGTGTGCACTGTCTCGATTTTAAAACCAGTTTTTGACTTAATTCTTCCAGGTAGGAACTGAAGAGTTTGCTCCAACTGCTGCTGCTGAGCAGCTGGTAAGGTGAAAGCTCTTTGAAAGCACAGTCGCAACCTGCCAGTAACTCACAGCTGAAAGAGCTTGGTTCTGCCTTGTAAATATTTGTACTTCAGGAGCTGCTTTGTTGCTCTCTTGGTTAGCAAATGGCTTGCCTGTAGATTTTTTTACCCAGTAAGGGCTTTTTTTACCTGACCACACTTGTGTTCTGCTCATAAATACTCCAGCCACTCAGGATTTGCTTAAGTTTGGGACATTCTAATAAAACAAGACTGTACTGTGGGACTTTGTAAACTCTGCACATTTTTCTGGATCTACTGCACTTCTACACAGCTGCTGTTGATCTGCCCAACACCTTTTCTGTCCTTGTCCTTGGAAGTTTTCTCTGTAAGTGGCGTGACCATGTAACAAAACGTTAGTATTGTCCATGTTGCTGGAGCCAACCTGGACTGTACAGGGAATTGGGAATACACCACCATGCATTCTCAAATGCTATGAACAGAGCTGTTGTACTGCCCAGACAGTAACTGCTGAAGTCGTTTACTTACGGTAAGCAAAAGGATTGAGACTGATGTGTTATTTATTTAAGAGAAAATGTGCAGAGGCCTGGTTTTCAAATATAAACGATAACTTGTATTGGCAGGTGAGGGATTTGGGTCTGCAGATTGCCATGTTGGTCTATCAGATGATAATTTGATCAGTTAAATGGCAAGACAAACCTGAATGTTAGAGTGTGAAGACTCTGTCTCTGGCAAACAGTGCTCCTGACACCTGCGGAATAAAGCATCTCTCCCCTAAGTGGCTGTGTGCTGGTAGAGGCTGCATCCATGTGAATCCAACTGGTGCTACAAAAGGTCACAATTCTTCCTCAATCTTTTCTTGCTTTTATTCTTTGTAAGTAAATGACATTTAATTTCAACGTCCTTAATGTTTGGAATTAATGAGTAATTGCATCAGCTAGTTAGGTGTGAACGTTTAGCATCAATCCCTCCTAAAATGAATGAGCAGTCACTCACCCTCTGTCTTCTGACCTTACGCCATTGGTCCTAGAAGATAATTTATTGTAATAAATGGCTTTGAGGCAGAAAAATGTATTTAGTGTGGTCTCGATACTGTAAGTGGCCAGGAGCATGGGAAAGGATGGCCCACCAAGATAATCTCTAGTCATTGCTGTTGAATCACTGCAGTCATTTTCAGAAAGGTCAGTTAAAACCCAGGAAAATGAATGAAAAAATTAATTTCTTATTGTAGTTTAGATGACATTGTTGAAGATGTTCTGAAGAAGACATAAATCTGGTACTGATACTTAAACCTTTGAACTGGATGGTTGGGTTACATCAATGTAAATCAATGGCCAGCTGGATAAATCATAAATATCAGAAGCCTCAGAACTGGGAGGTGAAACTTCTGAGCAGCTCATGAACTGGGTGTGCTTACATCAGATCATCTCCAGAGTTAGAGACGTGAGGGCACAGGCCAGCATGCTGTGCTGTGACTCTAGCAGATGCATTGTTCTCTTTCAATAGAAGCAAAGTGCCCCCCTGCTGTTGCCCTTCCTCCTTCACCAAGATCAGCCATCCCTAGGTTGAGCACTGAGCCTCCTCACTTTGCTTCTAAATCTGTTTTTGTTTTTTGTTTTTTTTTTTTTCTCTGTGGTAGCATATCTGAGCAAAACTGCATTTGCTGAAGGAAAGGAATAAACCAGTGTGTTCTCAGTGTCTTAGATACCATGATTTTGGGCAGTGATGGGACAAGGGCATAAGGAAGGCTATTTTCTTGGTATGTGTGAGAGGAAGAGTAACTCTTGTTTGGTTGGACCTGTTTGTGAACCTCCACAGGGAATTTTCATGATAGATTGACAACCTGTGAAACCATGATGTTAGTATCAAATCATCCTTGTGACCTTCGTACATCTTTCCCACTACCTGCTGCTTGGATTTCAGCATGGATATAGCAAGCAGTGTTTCCATAGGTTTCTAGGGTTGGAAATGACTTTCTACAAGTAATCAGAGTTCAAAAATTGCATGATGTTTTGAGAGAGCGCAGAATTTTTTTTCATAATGAATATTTGTAGGATAATACATTATTTCAAAAGAGAAGTTGTTTTGTCACACCTGGAAAACTATAAAGATGATGAGGGAAACCGGTCATGGGTTTTGGAAGAACTTTTTTTTAATTATTTTTATTAAATATTGTAGGCTTCAAGATCAGAGGGGAGTCCTACTGCAAAAGTGAAGAGATGACTTCAAAATGATGTGGCAGGAAGATATTTTCTAGTCTTTTGATTATGGTGCTGATCTGAATAGAAAGAGCCAAATCTATTTTGACGTGATGATTGGAAACAAAGGTAACACAGTTTCCAGAAATGTCAATCATATTCGATGAAAATTTATTTCCCTCTGTCATAAAATTGTACCACCTACTGAAATTAAAACTTTTTTTCCTTTGGTTTGCTGGTGTGTCAGATAGAAGCATCCATTTAACTAAATTTCAAGCAATCTTTGTCTTTTTCAGTATTCAGTTTGAATTTTTTTGTATTAAGATGCAGTGACAGTTTCACAGTAAATCCTCATTATAAATATGCATGCTAAAGAGTCTCAGCAGGCACAGCTAGCGTCGTTACTCGCGTAGCATACTTGTTTTCTATTTTTTTAAGCTACTCTGATTCAAATGTAACTGTTCTTCTTGCTGTTTAACTTGATTTCAAACAGTTTGAACAATATAGCTGAAGGCGCCTGTTGTAACATAGAGTTGAAACCTTGTCTGGAATTTGTTAGAAGAAAACCCAGCTTTAAAGGACAGGGGCCTGTCCTTTAAAGGCAAAAAGTACAGTACTTCTAAAAAGTTTGCTGTAATCTCAAGGTAAGTAAAAGATGAGTAATTCTGAAGCGAGCTAGCAGGCCTGGTGAAGGGTTCACCTCTGGCAAGATGATGTGCCTGTTGGTGTTCCTTAGCCTTCAAACTCCTGTGGCACTTCTGGGCCACTCTAAGTGACACTGATGTCGGGAACACGGGTAGAGGCGTGTTTACATGTAGCCAGATCCCGGTCAAAACCATGGATCAAAAATAATTGGGTCTTGAGATGGGCTTTTGTTTAGGAGATGCAATTCTGGTGAAAAGATACAAAATAAAGAGGGTCGGATCTGGTACTGTGCACTGAGGAGAGGGTCATGCTGAGAAGTGAGGTTTGTGGGAAAACAACTCTGATGCCAGGAGAAGGGCAGACTTCAATTCTGTCTGCCACAGTATTGCTGAGGAGGTGAGGATGACCTTTAAAGGGTTTCCCAAGATTAGCAGCGAAGGAAAGAGTTTTTATAAGAAATGGCACCTCGTGCTGTTCCTTACGAATGATGGAAAAGGCTCTTCACCTGTGAATAGCACCATGTACGAAACCATGATAAGAAATGCTCTGGTTTTGCTCCCACCAAGCTGTACACCTTCTACTTCAGTGTTTTGCTTTACTAGATTCATGCTGGTGATGGACACTGTAAAAAGCATTTTCCTCACTCCCCAGCAATAGATTTCTTTCGTTCAGTGGCTTGGTTTTTTTCTTTCGCTTTTATTGAAGATTCTCTTTCAGTGTTTTGAATTTATTTGTTCCTTAGCATGTTCTCTTCCCGGGACAAGACATATGACTGGTAGGGACCAGCCAGATTACTCAATCCGTTTTCCTATAACCAGTGAGGGAAGAGAGACATGAAAAGAAATAATTCTCCAAGTTTTCCCCATCTTGTGCTGTGAGGGGAGATGTGTTTTTCTGTGCAGGAGGGTGGTCATCAATATTTTCAGTACTGAGGACTTGAGTAGCAATAATAGAAAGCACTCTTTTTTCTGCTGATTAATTTCCTCATACAGTGCTTATTTAAAAAAAAAAGTTCTTTTCTCAGATGAAATCAAACTATAAACATAGTAGCTGTACTTTTGCACAGGTCAGGTGGATGTCAAATAAGATGGCAATGAAATAACAAAGTGCTTTCAAAGAAATGAGTGCAGCTCCCAGTGAGACACAGCACAGCCAGGAGGAGAAATTGGTTGGGGAGCATCTAGAAAAATCTGAACATACCAAGAATTGAATGCTGTAATGATCCTAAAGAATTGCTTATCAGCTTGGTGAGTTCTGGTGTTTTGTTCAGACAAGTTGTAAATTGGAGAGGGAAATTGGGACATTAGGGAGAAGTCAATCGGCAATTCCTGTGACTGTCAGAATAATAATGGGACAGATGCCCAAACGTATCTCTGAAGTACTTGGGATAGACCCTCTCCAGGTCCTGTCTTAGCTCATAAAAAGGCTCGGAGGGGTTCTCTGCTTGGTGTTGGGCAAGGGGAATGCAGGTGGAATTTTGAAAGGCACATGTAGAAGACTCCCACTTTGTAATTCCTGATGGCCCTTTATGGCTTTGAAATTTTTCTGTCCCAAATCAATAATTGCAAGAAAATAAGTCTGATGCCATGAGTCAGATCCTGAATAGCTCCAAGTCAGCGTGGCTTCGTTGAATTCAAGGACTGCAGCAGCTTTTCTGCCATTCTTGGGTGTAGAGGAACATTGACAGGTTGCCTTAGGTCCTCCACAGTATTTCAAGGGTTAATTCTTTTTCAAGTACTGTAGTGTTTAATGTTTGCTGACATTTAACTGAAACAAAGCCTATGAAATAAAAAACAAGGTAATAGCAGATTTCCTAATTTAGAGTGTGTCTATTCTAAACACATAGGGGAGAACTTAATTTCTGTATTGGAAATTGCAACTTTGACCCTAGAGCTGAGTTAAGCTTTGCTGCTTATTTATATTAGAATGAATCAGTTTCTAATTCTGTAGATCTTAAGTCCAATTACTTTTTAGGTGAAGGGGTTTTTTTGTTTTGTTTTGGGGCGGAGGTGTTTGGTTTGGTTTTGGGTTTTTTTTAAGAATAATGAATTATGGGGGAATATTCCACTATAATTTTTTCATGACTAGTTCTGCTTCCCTAATGTTACTTTAAATATAGTTGCTGTGCATTTGTAAATAAACACATTTTCTCCTGCAAGATGTTCCCATTACTGCTCATATGTCTCAATATAAATTGTGATACGTGCTGCACTCAAGTTGAAAAGCATCCCAAATACTCCTTTCTCCCAACAATTACCGAAGGTTACTCAAAGAGCAAAGGCATTATTTAATTTAATATTTCAGAACCATTCAGGAGAAAGTGCACTTGTCGCTGTTAAAATTGTTTGATGCTGCGCTTGCCTCCAGCCAAAGAAAAAAGGATTTAGTTTTCCTCACAGAAGGGTACTCTCATCAGCTGTTACTACTTTATTGTTGACATTGTACCTTTGTATTACTCTTGAGTTCAAGGTTCATAAACTTCATCAGGCTGATTACTCACCAATTAATCTCAAATGGATTTCACTGTCTAATCTAGTTACTTGTATTTCTGTCGTACGCTGCTGTATACCTCTTGTAAGACTTCTAGCAACCTTGGTACTGGTGTTGTAAGCCCTTGATTTGGAGGGAGCTGTGCATGGCATTTCTAAATGTCAAAAATGACACACAGTTGTTGCAGCCTGGACTGTATTTGTGGCTGTCCCAGTTACAGACTAGTCCTAGTCTAGGTGGTGGCTCGTCTGAGTTGTTACTTGTTGCTTATACATGTGTTAAGGGGCAATAATGTTCTGTGCTATCAGTCGCTAACTTCTGTTGTTACCAAAAAAAGGAAGCGGGGAGGATGGGAAAGCAACCTCGTACCCCAATTAATAGGCTCATGAAATTCTGAAGCATGCCACATTGCCTCAGTGGAAGATCCACGTAACAGCTGTAGGATTGCAAATATTTATTATTGTAAAGGATGAGAATATTTCAAATACAACTTCGAAACTAATAGGTGAACAACTAGTATTAGAGTTCAGCAGAATTAGCCTCGTTTACAGGGTTCTCTGGGTACTTGTACTTAATGCAAACTGCTCTGAGCAGTTCACTACAATTGGAAATCAAGGAGAATTATCCTTTCTGCTTTTTTAAATGAAAAATACATTACCTTGTGATTCCATCTCCATTTAAGTTCTGCCTCTTGCTTGCTGGAGCAGATCTGTAGTTAAGCCATTGGTCAATTTTTCTTCAATTAATATCCTTAATTACATTGTAATTTCATCCTTGACAGTCAGAAGCCTGTCGTTAGAGTTGAATTCTCTTTAACAACCAGTATGTCAGGATTTTTTTTTTTTNAAATTTTAATGACTTCTCTGTATAGGTATTTAAGCACTGTGCGGTGGCCGCACAGGCTGCCGTGCCCGCGCAGTGCTGCAGTTGGTGAGTTGGGTATGAATGAGTCCCTCTTGTTCAGTGCTTTTCTAAGTCCAGCTGCGTGTTGCAGTTATCTGGGGGTAGATGGGAATACCATACAATCATTATCTTCCGTAGAACAAAAGTCTTTTGACTGTGTTAAATCAAAGCTTTCTGTAGTTGGTTGCCTGCCAGTCTTCTCCACCAGCAAGTATTTTGGATCAAGTTATTCCATTGTTAAGTTTGGGTTCGGCACCCTGCTGCATTCTAACTGTGTGCTCCTCGCTGTCCCCTCGGGCCCTGACCGCACCGCTCCGTGCTGACACCCCTTGAATTCCCAGCGTCAACTGGCCCTTTCTGCCAGGTTGTCCGATAGATGAACGGAGCCAAGTTAAACTCGGGACAATGGTCAGAAATGGGCTGTTCCATCTCTGGATTTGAGGAAGGTTGGTTGTGCTCCGCGTGGGTCTGTGTTTCCAGCTGCACCAGTGAGCCGGTGAAGGGTTCGGGGGCTGTCCAGGCCAGCCCTGTGGAGAGTCTTAGGCTTTCACCAAACTACCTCCCGCTTGTGACTTGGAGGCTGGTTCTGAGCCTGGCTGGCTGCGGTGGCTAAACGTGCTCTGGGAAGGCTCGTGGTGAGAGCTCCAGCTTTTTGAATAATTTAAAAGGCAGCTCATCTATTTGTTTAGAGATCCCTCCTACTAGGTTCAGACTTGCTTGTCTCGGTGCTGCAGTAGCATTTGGGTGGCTTAATGAATTATTCATTTCACTTCGTGTAGGGTCTTGATTTTCTTTTCAAGGTTATCGATACAAATAGCGCTGCCAATTGATACTGCTTAGCTTAGGAGCTGTGATGAGGCAAGAGTCTAAAATACATCTAGAAGTTACAAAATTATATTTTCACACCCTGTTGTCATAAAAATATATTCAGAATTAGGTTAAAAAAAGAGAAAGGTGAGATTGAGATATACTACGTAGCAACACATGGTTTCAGAAAGAATTCCTGGAATTGTATTATGCAAGTGCGTCACTGCTGTCAGCAGCTACGTTTCAGCAATACATTTATTCTTATTGATAAAGCCATCATGCCCTTAGTAAAAAAACAAATGAAGCAAAAAATGCCATAGGAGTTTTCCCCCAAATATCTCATGCTATGTAACCGTGTGGAATTTTATTTGATACTCAGGGAAAGCTAAAGGATTTAAGGATGCTGCTCAGTTTACCTGGTAGGAGGTGTTTAATCTCGATAGCCGGGTGTGAAGTCCTGACAGTGGAGGCAATGTGTTGACCATCAGTCGTTCAGTTGCGCGTGAAGAGGGACTTCCATTGGAGACAGCCGGGTGCGTAAATGTGCTTTGAGAGACAGGGAGCCTTGCGAGAAATCAGCCTGCTTAGTATGTCTGCTCCTGCATGTCAGACTAATAGAATAAGAAAAGGTGGCAGAAAAATAATTGCCTTCTTTTTACTAATGAAAGAGCGCTTCAAGTCGCCGATAGTTTTACTGGCCTAATTACTTTGCAATGGCAATATTCAGTGCCTTTGATTTGAGTTTTGTAATAGCAGTTACATGGACTTGCTAGTTCCTTGGTGAACCAGGCAATTTTTTGTGCAATTACATTTGGAATTTATTTAAGTGCATAAGGAAAAGTACAGAAAAAAAGAGGGAGGTGAAGTAATTAGTGAGCAGGATGGGTGTGCGGGGGGGAAGTCCCAAAGACGGCTAGAGCTGGGTTTTCAGTTCCTGCTTGTTCCTCTTGCGGTCTCAGTCCCATGGCAGCTTCAGCACCTTGAGGTCTTCTGGAAATATATCCATTTATTTAGCATTAAATTTTATGTAGAAATAAAATCCCCCCCGGGTGAATGGAAGAAAATGAAAGAAAAAAGTATTTGCAATGTTTTAAAACTTTGTTATTTTAAACCCTTTCTATATAGTTTATAAAATGTGATCATGAAACTCCTGTTCTAGTTTCGTGGCTGAATTCTCTGAAGAGAAAGTCTTAGTGGTCAGAAGTTTGTGCCAGTGGGCTCAGGGGTGCTGCCTCTGCTTGTCCTTTGGACAGCGTCTCTGCCACGGGGGAAGAGTGTCGAGAGAAAGACGTCTTCTCTCCTCGTGGTGCTACAGACAGTCACAGTGGAGAAACCTGCTCCTGGGGTGGGGAGGGGTGGTTGCCCTCCTGCCCTCCTGCGCTGGGTGGCCTTCTGGTCGTCCACTTGCATGAATCCCATCCCAGTGCAGTTTGACTGCCAAATCGCGTGGCCTGTCACCCGTACCGCACGGTTCAGGAGAGACACAGCTCTCCTCTGGAGAAATTTCACTTCTCTGGCAGCTTACCACTGTGGAAGGAGCATTTGCCAGGCTCCACGTTGATGTGGTTTAGTAACATTCTTTCTGAGTTTGGCTCAATACTGCTTGTAATACAAAAGGCATTTCACACGTTTGAAGCCATATAAATCTCTCTGTGTGTACATAACACAACTGAAGCTATCAGGTAGGTGATAACGTATGCTCTGCATTCCAAGCTGCAGAGCATTAGCTGACATCTTCTTTTGAACTTGATAGTAAAGTGAATTTGGATTAACCACTAATTCTGAAGTGGCTGAAATATTCTCTTTTCTGTTGACAGCACTTGTATTCTTCTTGGAGTAAAACATTTACTCGAAGCAATAAGATGCCATGACAGACAGCACAAGAAGGAAGGTGCAAGAATCTGAGCAATAACACTGCAGTAAAGCTGTCTTCGTGGTTGGTTTTTATTGTTGTGGCTATTATGGCGTATTACTAGCCAGGTACATTATCTAACTTGCATTAGTTATATATCTGTGTGGGGCTGTGTATAGGTTAGTACAGTATGTGTTCTGTGTAAGTGTTTTGCTGTGATCTCCTATTTGCAAACGTGAACAATTTTTAGATCTAGCAGGGAATAAAATACATAACCCAGAGAGAAGTACACAGAATGTGATGCAAGTATTGGGGCCAGCAAAGTTGTTATAAGGATCTATAGGGTAGACAAAGATTGATGAATGAATTAAGCATCTCGCACTTTTGCATGCAAAATGAACAGGATGTCCTGAGAGTCTCTTTCAAAGATGATAAAAGCATTGTGTTTTATGGAGGAAGGTTAGTGTTTTTATGTTGCCGGATTTATCCTCGAGTGGTTTACATTGTTTAGAGGGGTAACAGCCATGCTGCATTGTATGTAAATACATGTCGTCAGAATTAATTACCATGTTACTCTTGAAAGTTTGTGAAAAAAGGCCAAATTCAAAATTCCCTTAGTTTAGTACTTGTTTTTTGAGTCAGGCCATACATTTTTCCCTGATCATTCCAAAGGCTCTGGTTGGTACAAAAGTAATCAATGTTTTCGAGTAACGTATTGATAAGGGCAAAGTAGTCATAAATAGTTGTTGGAACAGGAATTGTATTGACGCTAGACTTCTGAATACTTTTAAAATTCGAATGCATGTTTTCTGACAGTGTAAGACCACTACTGTTTTTCAGATGAGTTACTTGTTGACCCACAATCTCAGTGGAGTGTAGAATTCTGATTTTAAACTTAAATTGTCGGGGGTTTTTTTTCCCCTTTCAGAGCTGCAAGACAGCATGGTGCAGAGCAACTAGACGTGTTCCACAGCTAGAACCTTCCACAGGGTAAGTCTGTCTGCGAAGAATTGAAATGGTTTGCCTTGTCTTGATGCCCCAAGACCCTGTGTGTTGTGTAATCATTGCTGGGAGCATGTAGTGGCGCTGACAGCTGAGGGTGCCGAGGTGGTTTTCTTGGTGCTGTGGGGTATATCTCTGTCTGTCTTGCACACCAGCAAAACCAGCTGGGATGATCTGCGCCAGGGTGAAGCCTGGTACTTTTTTGTTATTACAAGATCACAGATTGTGTAGTGTGTCTTACTAGGCTATACCTTTCTGTCTTCGCTGGCTTGTAATTACATATTCACTCTGAAACTGCTTTCCTATAAAGTGGGAAGGCTTTTATTCAGCTGCATTCTGTTAAACTGTGTATAGAACCCAGATGCAACCATGGTGTGTGCATTTTCAGTTGTTTCTTATTTCTGTCTGTGAGTCTTGAGGCCTGTTTGAGAGATCTGTGGTGTGGGGTAGTATCATGCCAATAACGAGATGCTGGGTTCAAAATTAAAGGCAGTCATTCCAAAACATTTTTATTTTTAGATCCTCCTTTTCTTAGTCTTGGATGCTGTTTCCCTCTCCCCTCCTTCAGTCTGATTGCTTGCCAAGCCATGTGAGGCAACTTAAAACTGACATCCAACCACAGCTTGAAATGTGCCTTGAAATCTGTTTTAATTAGATATGAGCCATAATAATTTAATTACAGTTCCACCCACTAAATTGTCTGTTTTGAATTGTAGCAGCCACATTGTGTACAGAAACAAAAATGTTTGGAGTAGATACCTCACTGATTTCTATCAAGGGCATTCAAGCTTGGAATAAAGTACTGGAGTACTGTGACTGTTTAACCTCTAGCTTGCTAATTACCCACATTACTTGTGAAATCTGCCAGATTTATCTAGCTGTAAGTCAGCTCTGGCTTAACGGCTTGCTCCTGGGGGATGAGATGCCTGGTGTGTCTTGCTCTGACTGAGGAAGCACCTGAGTGCAGGATCACACATGTACCGCTGGTAAGGAGCATACGGCCAGCAACAGATGACTGGAGTTTGAGAAATGTCTCATTGCTTTGTGGACAGACCTTTCAAATCATTATTTCCCATACATTTGAATTAAATATGTATCACACATTTAGGATGGAATTCCATCCTTCAGTGCAGATACACAGAGGCTGTTGTCTGAGAGGAGTCACTGCTGGGGTGTCTAGGTTGCTCTTCAGTCCTCTGGTAAGGGCTACGGGTTATTGCTGTTTAAATTTGCAATTGACAGAAAGACTGATAGAGTAATTATTACATCTTCATCCGTATTTAATGTGTAGAGTAGGCTAAATCGTAGAGTAACCTGGGATCAGTCAGTGATGTGTGTTGTAATACAGCAGGAGGGAGATCAAGGAGTGAAGGCTGTAACTGAAGAGGAGAGACTCTATCGGAAGAATCAGCAGCTGCAGAGGTAGGAGGAGACAAGTTGGTTAATAGAAACTTCTTGTGCGATTCTGTTGCAAAACACCACTTGCAACCCTCTGATTGATTGAATCGATCAGTCAATCAACCAGTCTGTCTGTCATGGATGCAAACAGTGGTGGTTAGAGTCAGTGTGAGAGGAGTGGAATTGCCTCGGGGGAAAATACTTGCAAATATGCCAAAGCTACAGCATAAACATACCTAAAATATGCAGTTCTGGTCAAATGGGAAATAATTCATTTCATTCATTCTGAATTATCTGAAATAAGTCTTTAACTATATTCTTGAAGGGCTTTTTATGTTTTAATTAGAATGTCTGAAGAAATACTGCTGTAGAAAATACTGTGGTTGATAGCACAAATTTTCTTTAGTTATTGTGGCTCCTACCCGTCTTCTCGTCAGTGTTGTGGTGTAGTGTTTCCTTTCACTTTGAGAACATACAGATTAAAGGTAATCTTTAGATTTGGAACATTTTATATCTTTGTATTCACAGATGAATAATTTTTCAGTTTGGGGATTTCTACTTACGTCTAAATCCTTGAGATGTTTGATGGATATTTTTTCCAAAATTGTTGGACACTTACTCTGATGAAATCCTGCTAACGGAATTTCTTAGTGGTTAGCAGTTAAAGATGGAAAGCTGTAAAATCTAAATTTAATTCTGCTCTTGTTAATGGTATAAATTCACTTAATTCAAAGCAGCAAAATGACATTATGAAACCGGAGTGATGGGAGTATACCTCCGTGTGGGCAGGTTCTGGAAGGCAGCTGGTGTGTTGTGATATAAGCCAGGGCGTGAACGAAAACTTAGTTGTATGTTCAGAAAACTGAAAAGTAAAACATGGTTGAAATGAAACGTCTCCATAAAAGAGGGGCTGTGGGACTTGGAGAGAAGGCCCCTCGGTGGGAAACGGGTCGGCTCATGTTGCCGCAGCTGGGGTGGCCCTGTGCTCTGTGATAACAGTTGATACCAGTTGGGGATCATTACTCTCCTGTGGAAGATTTCTCATGCACTTGGGGATAAAAGGCTGTGTTCTTCTGTCTTTGGCTTTGCCGGAGGTAGCTCCAAAGCAAGATGTTTTCCATTGTTTTAAATGGTAGTTAGGAGGAAATAATTTGGCTTTTTTATCATTATTTTTATGAACAATTCTTTTTAAAAGCTCATTGCAAGTCAGCAGGCACCATTGTGATTGAAGGCCTAATGTTTTAAGAATTCATGCGGCCATCACCTGTTGCAGGGTTGGACCGAACTGCTCATACTGGCTGCCTCTGAAGAAGGCTGAGGGATAATACTTGTCAGGTGCTTCTCTGTTTCCTTGGCTACAAGATAATTTAAATGCCATCTATTTTATTGGCATTAGTGAAAATCTTCTGGGATACACATCTTTGCATGATATGCAGTGATTTCGTTTGAATCGTAGGTTGTGTTAAAACATTAGCTGTAGGGATGTAGTGTTTTGGGTATCAATCTGATCACCTCTCCAAAAGGGTGAAAATGGTTTAGGAAGACAGAAATATTAACGATGTGTATTTCTCTCTATTAAATATCCTCAAGCAGCATATTTTATTGTTTGACTCTTTCTTTCCATGACACTAATATGGCACCAAGAAATTTTTTTCCTGGAAACTCAAGTATGTGTTTCTTAGCAAACACCTATAATTAGGTCAGAATAAAAGGCTTTCTATTTGCATAGAATAGCATTAATTTTGCATTCATCTATCAAATGAAACACAGAGAAGGAACAAATAATTTATTCATGCAAAACCAACCCGCATGAATCATTTATTTACCTCTTCTGGTAATTTCACAAGCTCACTTTTTATGCAGCGGGCTGCAAATTAATCAAAATTTTCTAGGAGTTGATTTTGTCCAGAAAAAAGGAATAATGACATAAATAGCTTCCCCTGTATGGAAAATCATTATGTGAATGTGGGCAAAAAGTCCAGCCAGGGTTTTTTGGTTTGTTAATGTTTTTTTTTTTGTTGTTTTGTTTTGCTTTTTTTTAATTGAATAACTATCTCAAAGAGCAGCTATAAGACACAATTTTCACTGTCTTTAACCTTCAGAAATTATTAACGGGAGAAGAATTTTGTGTTCAACTCTATCAAGTTAATCCATGAATTCAGAGCAACTGCCTTGAGTTCGTTAAGAGTTTTCATCAGTGTAAATAAAACTAAACCTGGTCTAAGGGCTTTAATCTGCAAATGCATGTAGAAGTAAATGAGCAATGTACTGACTTTCCTGAGCTGTGTTCCATTTCCAGCATAAAAATTTAATGGAGCAAGTTCGGCTCCTGCTAAGCCCAGTGACAAATGACCCACTGAGTTCTAGAAGTGCAGTATTTGGCACCATTTCAAGTATACTCTTACGGGTCAGTATGGTTCTGAATTAGATGCTGCTTACTGAAGCACCTTTGGAGTTCAGGACTGCTTTTTGTATTTTGTTACTGTTGTTTTGGTTAGAGCTGAAAGAAGCTGTGGCAGAGCAGAGAACAAGTGCTGCTTGACGCTAGACTGTATGATAACCTACATATTCCCTGGCTACACCAATTCTAATATTTAGATAAGTACCGAATTTTGACCAGTGTTTTACAGAATTTTACGTAGTGTCTAACGTCATGTTGATCTGTGAAGTATTTAAAACATGCAGCATTAAACAAAAGGGTGGCATACAGCTGACAAACTGTGTTGAGGAAATGGATGGTCATTGATTCCAACATGTGCTTAAAGAGAAAAGTATTCGTTGGAAATATGTTTGATATAGTGGCAGTTCTTTAAAATTAGCTAAAACCAACTTTGTAACCATTGCAATTTCCAAAATCATTAAGAGTGTCAGAAAAGCAAGTAATGATTAGTGTTTTGGGCTTTAAAGGATTACTAATGACTGCTCTACCGGCCATCTTCTCGTTTACTGTTTTTTTCCTATGTGGCTAGATGGGCAGTTCGATTAAGTTGATTGACATATCAGAAACATTGCTTTTCCTAATTCAATAAAGGTTGTTTTGCCTGTCAGTAATTGGTTTGCTTTGTAATTATGTGTTAACTAAAGTTTCACCACAACGTTACCCTTACGCGAGAAGAAGTAGTAGTCTGCAGCAGAGGTTCCAGGGTGCCAGCCTGGCCTCTTCTCTGAAACAGTCCCTGCCTGAAGGTCTGCGTTTGAAATACATGCCACGATGAGGAGAAGTTAATCATGAATAGGGCACTGTGAAATTCAGGAGATTTGGTCTTCTATCTGCTAATTGTTTTATAAAGTGTTTGCTATGAATTAAAGAATGTAAGTGATTAATGACCTGGGCTTAAAACTCGGTGAATTTGGGTTCAGTCTAAGCTTTGCCAGATTTCTTGCATGACTGGGACAGCTCATGTAGCCTGAGTCTGAGATCGCCATTTGTGAAGCAGGTTTGGTACTTCTCAGTCTACGCTCCTCTCTTTAAAGCATAAAGAGAGCTGCTCTTCTAGTGAGGAAGGATTCATCTTGGTGAGAACCTCCACGTCTGCCAGTAGCAAATTCAAAACCTGACTGGTCGTGGGACTGAGAAGCCTTCTGCAGTTGACCCTGCTTTGAGCTGGAGGGTGGGACTAGATCATCTCCAGGGGTCATCCTCCCCCCCTGTCTGTGATTCAATGGTGCTGTCAAATAATAAAGTGGAAGTGGTCAGTGAAACGACAGAAAGTTGCTAGGCTGTGTTGTAACTGAGAATTACTCAAGGCTGTCATTTTACCCTGTGCTAAAAGCTTCACAATTGCAGGAAGATTATCTTAACAAAGATGAAAAGTAATTATTGTGCTGCTGTTTTTTGCCACTATAGTCAAAGGCCTGTCAGGATCTCCATTACAACAAACGTGGTTATAAAGGCTAATCTAACATGGCAGATACTTGCTTGGAATTAAGATCTGGCAGAGCAGTACAAAGCTGTTGTGTTCTGTGTTCTGGTTAACTTTTTTGTTTTATTCTAGTGAATGGATAAGCTCTTGAGCCTTTCATTGATATTCTTACATGAACTTAGTTCAGGCCATTTAAGCAAAATGCAACCCAGAACGATAGAAATTACATAAGTTAGTGTTTGATGGACGCTTCATAGCTCTGTTAGAAATAAGTTCTCTTAAAATGGCGTGTATTTATGTCACAAGAGTCACTGCCGTAATTGTAGTTACCATACTCTGTTGTCAGTGATCTAGCAGACAAGCCGCATGCTAAATATGATGAAATATTTTCTTGTTCACAGAGGAGGACATTTCTGGTACTGTGTAACTACAGTGTAGTGCACGGTTTCCTTCTCCAGTCTGTCAGTTTAAATGTCTCAATATTTAGGAAGTGTTTACAAAAAACCCACAACCATTCAAAATTTATCTTGAAGAAGATAGCTTTTGACCAAAAAAGTATTCTATCCATAGTGTCCCACCTGATTTTTGTGTGTCCATTAAGGGGTCAGTGCGGCTGACCGATTCATTGTTGGTTCAATCCCTTGGTCCTTCATGAAGGTACTATACCAGATGTACAAGAAGAGAACCTACACTGTGCAGAAGTATGGATGGTGCTATGTGCATGCGGGAGGGGAAAGGCTGGGAGGCACTCAATACCCTTGAACCAGGACAGCCCAACCTACCTTTTACAACTGTTACATATTTTTTTAAATGTCATGTCCGTTGGCCAGACATGCTCTTTTGTCTCCTTTGTGAAGTGTTATTTTTTAAGAGCAATTTAGATTTCAGCCCGTGTTGAATCTGGTTCTTTTCCAAATGTGCACAAAATTCAAAAATCTCTTGATGGATTGACGCTTGCTAGTCCTAAGGCTTAAAGATTTTATCCTAATACAAAGATCATGGTGTTCATTAAAGATAATACTGTACAATCCAGGGGTTTTTTTTTTAAATGCAAACTTACTTTCCTCACCAGTGTTGATTGGCACCAGAGGTTTGTGCTGTGAACTGGAATTTTGGTTTTGGAGGATGATGAATGTTTGTGGATCTGGCAGCATTGCTTCTACTGTGTTGCACTCCAGCGTTTTAGGGCTCGGTACAAAGTATTTTTGTTCAGTGCTTTGGCACACAGAGCAGTAAAGAAGAACCATTTTGTATATTCTACAGTTCATTAAGCTTCTCTCATCTCTTTTTAGAGTTAGGACTGAGAACAGCTTCAATAACAACATTTTCAACACTTCCCACTGCTGTTTGGTTCGAGGTGCTAAGCAAAGAGCCTTGGAGTGTGCAAGCATCTCCTGGCCAGCTGGGAGCTGCAAAATGAGTGGAAGAGAAATGGAAGGAAAGTTGGTTGGATCGCA
Source organism: Pandion haliaetus (assembly GCA_013401275.1). NCBI lineage: Eukaryota > Metazoa > Chordata > Aves > Accipitriformes > Pandionidae > Pandion > Pandion haliaetus. The sequence continues at coordinate 167,133 of VYZV01019557.1, forward strand.
TCTCCGTCAGCCTGGAGGAAGGGTACTCCGGGGTGTTTTGGGGAGGGAGTGGTGCTGTTTCTTCTCGAGTGGTAGAACAGCTCCCTGGGCAGGGGACAGGACCACGGGGTTGCAGATCAAAGGTTAGAGAAATGGATTCCCATCTTGGCTTGATATCTTACCTTGCCGTGGGACCTGTGGCAAATTACTTCACTGCTTTCTGGTGTGGTTCCACAAGTGAAAAATTGCTGTTGTATCCTTTTGGTGGGATATGGAGAAATTTGCATTGTTTCCAGGGCTTTTTGCGTTCTGAAGTGAGACGAGTGGGTCTGCATACAATTCCCTCCTGACATGACAGCTTCAGAGTTTGAGTAAACGTAGATGTTTTCCCCCTAAAACCTTTGGTCTTTTGGGAACAGCTGCTCCTTACTTGTGTTGGAGCAGTACGGTCGTGGTCAGCAGGTTCAGCAAAGGGTGGGACATGGTGTGCTCAGTGCTGCCAGGCCCACAGGGGACAATGTCCTCTCTGAAGGGCTTTGCTTCTGGTAGGTGGGGGATGATGGGAGAAGTCCTGAAGTTTCTTTAACATTCTCCACTAGGTGAATGGCAAAAACTTTTCCTTGCTCTGGTGTCCCAACTATTAAACTTTTGTACATGGGTAACGCGAACACTCTGATATTCTTTATGAGGGTTAATTTGATTGGTAACAAAAGCACTTCAAAGTTTATTGGATCTTCACAAGGCCTAGTTTCAAGGGTAATTAAACAACTCATTATATCTGGTAATGTTAATTGCATTTTTAATTTTATTTGTACACTGACATTTGCTCCGGCTAAAAATAGTCTTTATAAATGGGACTGAAAGAGGGGGAACTGGAGATAGATATGTACAAGCTTGTGAATTATAGGTAAGGGAAGAGCGTGGAGATACCTGTCTCAGAAACGAAGCTGCCTACAGCGATGGGCCTTTCTGTTAAGTTCAAAGTGTTGGTTGTTCAAAAAAAATAAAAGGGGGGGTGCGGGGGGGAGCATTTTAAAATGTACTTAAACTGATCCAAGCCACATGATGGTTATTTAGATTTACGGCTAACATCTTGGTTGCATAGAGGAGCTCAAAAACAGTGAATATACCTTATTTAAATCCATTGATATGCCTTAAACTGACATCAGCAGGCTCTTCCTCCTGCTCCGGAAAGGCGGCGTTGCGTTATTGAAGCTTTAGGTTTTACAAACATGACTAAAATCTTGCCGATCTTACAGGTGAGGCAATGATTTCTGTTCCCATCTATATATTTCTGTAGAAGAAAAAACAAAAAAACTGAGTTATTGATGCTTGGTAGACTTGAATTTAAAAGGAAAAATTTTTGAAATGTATTTAAAAGCCACAAGGACAACATGAAACAGAAGATGCAAGCTTGAAAATAATTTATTTGCTTTCTGAATAATTAAAAAGTCAGTGTGAAGTACATGATAATGCATGACAGTCCTCAGCTTGTTGGCTATGCTAATTTATTCATTTTATTATAGTTGGCAATTAATGTTCTTTGCCGAACAATATGCCAATTAAATATTCTTGCATTTTATTAGTAATTTCTTTTAGTCAGTTTTCCTTGAAGATAAATATTACAATGCAGTTTTCAAAAGTACCGAGGTAATCCACCTGAGGTTCACGTATGAATAGTAGTGGTTTGCTTCCTGGGATGGCTGGTGGGAACAGCTTCTGAAAGGTGAATATTGATAATTCACAGGGGAAATTGCATACGGCCCACTACATCACCCGGCGTGTTCATTTGCAAACATAAAAATCACATGTCTGTGCCGACACTGGTGCTTATCTTTTCCACGACTGTTTATACAGTTGCTGGATGCCTTCGATTAATGGTCTTGTGTGTGGTTTTGCCAGTGAGTCTTGGTGAGTCTGTTCTTGCTTTTGGAGAAGTTATCCCATCTTTTAACATACCCAGATACGGGATATTTTCAGATGACACAGATACTTCTTCTAATGTGTTTTGTAGATCAGCTTTAAGCTCTTGCTGATACCTAGGGGCAAATTAAAACCTGTGATAGGTGGGAAAATTTTTTCTCCAAAGTCACCAACAATGAATTGGAAAATGAGAGCTGAAGCGGATTTCTTAATAAGGCAGCCTGTTAAAGTAACAGTAAGGTGGTTTTAGTGACAGCTTTTGTGCCTTGACTTGCAAAATGATTCATCAATTGCCAGAAATATTCCTGAAGATGCTTCCATTAGATTAAGAATGTGGCTCGAATTTGTATCGGCGTACATGCTCTCAACCTCTCTCAAAGGAAAACAGCACAATTTCTGACTCCTGTTGTCATCAGTGACCTTTGGTCATTGCAGTAGCAGTGCAAAAGGTACGTGTGGTTTTGCTTTGGAATAGTTCAACCTTTTGCATATATCAGGCGCTCAGTTTAATAGCTTTATCTCAGCAACATCTTGAAAGTATAATGAAAAATGACTTTTCTGTTGTTGCTGGTTTGATAGCTGTGAAGCTTGCATTTTGAAGCTGTGTTGAATGTAATAGATTTTTCACTGGATAAACTTTAAGACAGGTTGTTCTTTCTCTAGGAAACGGAATTGTACTGCTTTGCATTAGTGCTGAGAGATCCTAGCAGTCAATGTCCCACTCTTCTTAAGTGATGGAGTGAAAGGTGGTTTTCATGAGAGCATGGCAATAATCTTAATTGACATAAATCATCTGAGGTACTGTCAACAGAATATTACTCCTAATCTGCTTTTTCTGTTTTGTTTAGGGATTTCTATTTCTTTTTAAGGATTAATGCAAATCACACAGAATTAGAGATTTAGTAGGTGGAGGCTAGTCCTTTTGATATATTAAGCAGTGTCAGATTTACTCTTCCAAGTAATCCTTAGGCTCCCATCTATGAAACTGTGTGAAGCAGACTTAGGGAACACGTTCAAAATGAGTTTCAAGGTTCTTGCTCAACCAATTTCTAAACCACAGTGTATTTCAGTCGTAACTGCGAGCATGGTTCTCAATGGTAAGACTCACTAATCTTCTTAAATAATCTAATACTGAATATGATTGTGTTAAAGAAAACCAGGAAAGTAATCAGCAATTAAAGAAGCAGAAATACATAAAATGAGCTTTGTCCATAGAAGTCAATTAAAATGTCACTAGGAGAATGAAAAATGCCAGGCCGGAAGATTTATTATCTCAGCAAATCTAGTATTAGAAACATGAGCAATTGATCTGCTATCAAACATGTCCAAAATGACAGGTAAAATGATTGAAATGCAGATGAATTAAATAAGTTTTAGTCTACCAATTAACTGTAACTTAACACAAAATCTAAATAATGGAGCTCGTCAAGAAAGTGACAGTGTCACCAGTAGAACCAGGCAGCTCTTGCAGGTTTTGTGGGGTCGTGACGGATTTCTGAGGCACCTGTACTAAAAATGGGGCATCGTAGGCATTCAGTAATTTACAGCCTTGTGTACAGGATAAACTACACCCTTGAATAGCTCCTGGGTATGTCCATCTCTAACAATCATATTTATAGCTGTAACTTTGAAGGTGATGTGGACTTAAAAAACTTTTTTTTTTTTTTTATTTTCTCCGCTTCTGAAAACTGCATTAATATTAAATAGCAATTAAAAATCTTTGTATGTATGCAGAGGAACATCTTGAAGACATTTAAAGAACAAAAAAAGTCATCAAGAAGAGGACAGTGTACTTTGTATCAACAAGCTTGTTCAGTTAAGGAATGAGAGCTGTTGGCTGTGTGCCAAGGCATACAGCATCATTTAGTGCAGTAATTCAACCCCAAACCCGAAAAGCTAATTGTGTGTCTTGGGCCTTGTGATTCACAGTGACACTACTGCTTTTTAGCAGGTTCTTTTTCTGATGGGAAACATGCCGTCTGGTAACAAAGTCCTTTCACAGTTTGTTCCTTAAACCAACTAAAGAAGGAGGGAGCACGTCATGCACGTTCCTTAAGAGATGTTCCCTATCCCTTTTATGGAAATTTGGAATATATGTAAGTAAATAAATATGTATGTATGTCTGATAGCATAGCATTTAAGGCTTTGATCTTGCAGCTAATTTATGGGGAAACAGTGGAACGATGTGTAACTAAAGGACTGATTGTTTTAATTGCTCTGCAGCAGTGACGCCTGGAGCTAGAGCTGGATGAATTCTGTCTCCCTCCAGTGTGTAAGAACTGTAGCAGTCACAGCGAGCTGCTTTTTTGCTGTTAGTGCAGCAAATTCTGCTTTTATTTCAAGGTTGCAAACACATACTTGAGTATGTTACTTACTAGGGGTCTTAAGTTATATTCAAATGTGTGAATTGTGCCTTACACCTGCGTGCATTACCTAACCGTTCCGCTTTGGTCATCAAATTTATTGCACGTGATACCTAAAAAACTAATGTATAACTGCTTTGTATCGGTAACTAGAGAAAAAGTAGTCGTGTTCAGGCAGGAGTTTTGAGGAATGGAGAAATGATGCTGCTTTGGTACAAATTTGTTGAACCACAATTTGTAGCACGTTAGTGAGAGGATAAAATTTGGGAAAGAAAATCTTAAGTGGTCTGTACAACAAGTTAAGACTAATATCTTACTCTGAATTGGAATAACATACTTAATACTATATAAATATTTCTAACTAAATGAAAGATTTTATAGAGCATTAAAAATTTATAGCACATCAACTGCCTTAAAAATGCATTTCCTTTCTTTCTACTCCTGTGCATTTTAGTCAGCTTGTCATTGACTGTGACTGGTTTATTATGGCTCTCTTATTTCTGAGCCGTCATTGCAAATGCCCTTAAGTTTAAGTGAATGCATTTGTGGCGGTTGCTGTGTGATAACTGTTTTACTCTGTAAATAGACTATAAATTATGTATGGAGAATTTATGAATTAATCTGTAGTATATATCTCATACTCATAAATATTGTACAGTACCTTGCAGTCTCTTCATAACTTGCTGGTGGAGATCTTTAAGTGCAAGGTTTTTCATGCTGTTCTCATGTATAAGAAATAAGTAGTTTTGATTTTGTGGTACTATTTTCGTTCATCTTTCAGTACTGCACTTCGCAATGTGCAGAGCAAAATTGTCAAATGTGTATAATGGAGCAAGGGACGTGCCTTGCTTCACCTTTCTGTTTCAGAAAAGAGATAAATCATGAATTTCATACCTGTGGAGCTATTTTTTCTTTTACCTGGGTCCTCTGAATAACACACATTTTCCCCAGGCAGCTAATTATGGGGTGGGATTAATATGGTAGCAGATTGTAACCACAACTGAAGATCTCGGTAACTAGCTATTAAAACGCTCTACGTGTCTGTTTAGTGCAGCACTAAAACCTTCTGTTCACTGAAAATAAGACTTAGATGCAGTGGTATACGTGAAGGGGTATTACAGGCAGTTGGTGATACTTCGAAAAAAACCCACTAGCCATTATTTAGCTAGTCTCTGCATCAATTAAGTTTCTCTTCAGTTAATTGGGCTAAGATAGTTGTAGACTATAACCTTCTAGGAAGCAATTTAGGAGAAATCAGTGATCTCCAGAATAAATTTCCATGCAACATTCAATGCAATATCTGCTGTGATAACGCCCTGTATAAGTTACAGGTCTGCTGTAGTTCATAATCATTGCCAAGGTGCAAGTCAGTCAGCTGGGCTGGAAACCGTTATTCAAATGCCCTGAAAGAAAACAGCAAGAAAATACTTACCCTGTGACGTTTTCAGGTTTGTGCGGTGTGATGCTGGTCCTGCTGTCTGTTCCGTTCCAGAGCCAAGGCTTGGCTCGGGAAGTGGTACTTGCAGTGATTTGATGATCGGTACCTCGCACTCAGCGCTTCTCACTGTAGCAAGTTGAGGCTTAGATAGCCGGGGAAATAGGTGCGATGCCTCCTTCAGACAGATGAGACACTGAAGCAGAAAAATTGAAAGAGCTTTGTGAAAACTTGTGGAAGAGCCAAGAATAGAATTTAAGTTTCTTGATACCTAGCCCTGTGCTTTGGCTGAAAGGTGAAGGTTCCACTCAGAATATTGCAATTCGCAAGCTCCACCGCCGAGTTCTTTTAGTAAGACTTCCTTATCAAACACCTTTAGTAAGACTATTTTAATTAGAGGAAAATACTGAATAAATATGCTCAAAGAAATACATTCTAGTGGAAACTGAAGGAAAATGTTGGAGTAATCCACTTCCTTGTCATTTGTGATGTTCAGTCCCTTTATGAATCATTTTGGTGTCACATCTTGGAAGTACCTGTTAGTCCCTTTCTGTTCTTGTCCTTCTCAGTCTGACAGACATCGATATTTCCTCCCTCCGCCCCTTGTACGTCCTGGATCAGGATCACAGATCACCACAGCATTGCACATTGCATTCCATACTTGTGTGTGACTACAACCGCTGATGATGGTAACAGTGATCTCAGATACTACAGCAGGGAGTACCATGACATTGCCCATAAAGAAGCCCAGTTCTCCAAATGAGACTGGTAGTTATCCTGTGCTCTTTCTGCTCCAAAGGTTGACTCTGTGAAAGCAGCAGTGAAAAGTACATGGTTTATTATAGCATTGTGCGTTAATGGTGATGCTTTGTGGTGATTTTATTTTCTGGTGAATTGCTGTTAGAAAAATGGTGGGTAGACCTCAATTCACTTTCTTTGCTGCAAATACAGTAGCTCTCTAGGTAGCTTCTGTGATTTCCTGCTCGTGTCTGAGAGTAAAATCCAAACTATATTTACAAATATGTAATGGAAATTATTTATCCTGTATGAAAGTATGGCATATTGAGGTATGTCAGAAAAAATAATTTGGGGAATGTGAAAACAGCAAATATTTGAAATAAAGCTAGAAGGAACACAAGATAGTCTCTGACTTTTGCTGGGTGGGCACACTTCGCTAAGGCTTCTTCAGCTGATCTGCCAAGACAGAAACTAGGAGCGACGTGGCTTTGGAAGAACATTTTACTTTTTTGGTATTTTCTGTTATTCATCTCGGTACTGGTACAAAAAAATGAGCCATTTGGTGATATTCCCATGACGGATGGATAGAGCTCATCAGATGTGTTTCTCACACTCCGTATCTTCCCTGACAACCTGTGTTTTCCTATTTCTTTTGTTGGCTCTGTAGCCTCCAGCTCTGTGGGGCTTTCCTAATTCTTCATACTCCAGAGTTTGTCATCAGTCTGACAATTCTTAGTTAGAAGATATTTCATTTATCCCGTGTAGCAAAAATGCCGTACTCTCTGCAGGGACGCTGCAGTGCCAGGTAGTCCATGGAGTGGGAGCAGGGGTTGTGCAGAGCTCTGCAGGAGACCCGACAGGTCACCCCAGCATCCAGCAAGTGCAGGAGCTCTCCTGTGTGTCAGTACAAGAAATAGGAGGGCACGCGGCATGCATTTTTGAGGGAGCCATATACGCGAGAACCGTAATATGGATGTCTGTGTACTCTTCCCATCATCACAGCAATGTACAAAATTCGTCCAGGGATGCATATTGGAGACAGTGTATTTGATGCATGCTAGGTTACATATTCATGAGTATCATACCCTTGAGTTTCTGAGGAAGTTGTTGAAAATGGAGCAAGGCAAGTATTAGTAATACCACTGTTTTGGTCTTTTTTTCACCCCCCCACCCCNAATGACTGTGTATGCAAGTCTATATACTTCCAGTATAGAATTTCTTGAACATACAGAATGGTGGGGTTTTTTTCTGGTAGACGGCATAATCTTTTGAATTTGGGACTTCTTTAAGTTAAGCTCCTCATTCTGCAGTAATGCCTTGAATAGAGTGATTGTTCTTCATACTGTTCTTCAGACTGGTTTCAATTCCAACCGTAAAATTGATCTTTAAGTAGTGCTTTTCTCAGTGTGGTGAATTAACCATTAGTGCATAATGGAGGAAAATGGTTCTTGAAATACAGGGATTTTTTTTTTTTTTTTTTTTAATGGCCATTAAGCAAGAAAAGAAAGTGCAGAAGGCAATTTTTGTGCCTTGGGAATAGATCTTCAGTTCTGTTCAAGAAGATGGCTTTTGGTAGGTCCTAAGCCTTTTGTCAAGAGACCCTGTTATTCTGGCTGTGCAAATGAAAGGGGATGTGCCTTTGAAATTCACACTAGGACTCGAGTAAACTTTCATATAAATGTAACTGAGGCAAATTTGTCTATTTTGCTTTCAGCTTACTAAACAAATCCTTTGGTTGTTTGCAGAAAGTAGTAATTTTGCTTCCAGCGTGTCTGTTTACTAAGAAATAATAAACACTTCTGGGTAGGTTTATCTTGCCATACAATTCTCTAGGTGCCAGTTTTTTTCATGTAATTGGGATCTTCTGATATCAGTACTTAATTTCTAAAATCTTTCTGTTTATGCATCCTGGAAAATAAAATGCCTATTTACGAGTTCTGCAACGGACAGATTTAATCACCGGTGAAAGGTGGTAAGAAATGGCAAACCATTGCTTGTTTTAACCAGACTCAGGAGGAGGGGCTGGGTGCATCCGGGACAGATTTTCCCTAGAAGTCATTAAATCTGTTGGTGCACAGAGATGAACGTGCCCGTACCAGACCCCAAGGAGTGCCATTAGAAGGCAATGCAGAGCAGTCGGTCTTTATACTGCAGAACAAATGGGAACAGCAGAGAATGACATAGAGGAGTGAGGGTCTGTTTTCAGCTCTGTGCCTACAAGACTTTTGGGGGAAGGATGGATGGATAAATGCATAACCTCAAGCTAAAACACGGTTTTCCATTAATTCCTTCAATTGAGCTTTAAACTACGTTTCCAACCTACAAGACAAAATCCATTTCAGCTTTTTTTAAAACTTTAAATAAATACTCTAAAAGTCGAACGTCTTCTTAGAGACCCATGGAGAATAAAGAACAGCAGTTCATTTTCAAATAATGTGTTAGCTTCTAGTTTTAAAATTCTTACTGATTCTAATTGAACTATAGCTATTTTCCAGAGTACAAGTCAAAACAGAGCCATCAACTCCATGTATTGATACTAGAGAGAGGTTAAAATGGTAGAGTGGAAGATGGAGATTAGATAGAGAGCATGAACCTAGATTTCTGTCTTGAGGCTAAGAATTTTCAGAAATTCTTCCACTGTTCGAAAAAGCTGGGGGATTAAAAGGGTCCATACATACTGCATGAGAATTTATCCAGTGGGATTAGTGCACGTAACTTTGGACATCAGCCAGTATCGTGTATTTGGAATGAGCCTGTTACTGGTCTATGAGAAAAATGACTGCTCAACCCTGAAACAACGTTTGTTGAATCTCGAAACATGTTGAGTAAAGAAAGGGGGGGGGGGGAAATTCCTACTCTAGTATTGATGAAATACTGCATTTTTATTATGTTTTTTTTTCCCCTGAAACTTACAATAGTGGTCAACAGCCATGCTGTATACAAAATAGCATTTCTAGCAAAAAGGTGTGTTGTCTGTGCTCAGAGACCACTGTAGTATGTTATCAGAGCCACCTTGATCATGCAGAACACTTCTGCATAATAAGCGTTCTGCCGTTTCCATCGTGATGTTGTTGGCATCTTCAGAAGACAATCTTAGAGGAAAAAAACCTTTCAACAAGCTGCAGTCCAGAAAGAGAATAAATAGCTTGCTCTCGTTACATGCTTGCTTTTTCAGTCTCCCTGTTGCCCTGCAGCTGGAGAAAGCTTGAAGGTTAGAATTAAAAAACAGGTGCACGTTGAGTGAACATGACTTGGGAAAATAGCAAATAGGATGTTCTCAGGGTCTTTCCTGACCCCGGACTGAAGCAAAATAAACAATAAAGCACAATGAAATCATGTATTGATTTGGGTATCAGAGAGGAGTTTTGTCTTGAGCTACAAGCATGACTTCAGTCCCATTACTCTTGTAATTCAACACAGGCTAAGAGAGACAGATGTTTTTATAAAACTGTGGCATTCTGTTTTTAATGCAGTCATACTTTTAAGATGTTATTTGATTAAATGGCATTTTGACTTTTAATAATAATAAGGTCATGAATAATTTAAAAGGAGAGTATTTCTCATTTTCAGGAGATATGAAGGAGACGTTATTCATATCCTAGTGTTTTGTTAAAACAGTGAATTACTGTACAAATGGCAAATTCCAGACAGCCCGGAAGGCTGAAGGTCTTTCTGTATTTACAGAACAAATGCATCCACGTGGAGGGGTTCGAGCTTCCCCACAAGGTCCCATCAGTGTCCGTAGGGGTGTCACAGACGAAAGCGGGTCAGTCTCTAACGTGTCTGCTGAGAGGCAGCGGGAGCCCCTCACCGTGCCAGGGTGCTCCGGTGCCTTTGAGATCGGGGTGCTTACCAAATGGGCTGAGCTCATCCTTTAATTTCACAGATGACGAGAGAGATGAAACTGAAAATTTTCAGTTAGTCCTAATGCAAAGCAATATGGTGCTTAAACTATTTCCCTGTCCAATTAACCAGCTCTTAGATCATCCATCGCCAAGTGGTTGCTTTTAATAGCAGCAGTAGTTGATCAACTGCCAAACAACTTGGGAAGAAAATGAACTGCCTGAGCTGCAAGAACTATTTCTGGAGGTGAAACCTAATGCCAAACTCTGTGCTAATTCCAGCGATGAAATCAAAAGACTTCTGCTGGCCTCAGTGCATTTTGTGTCAGGCTACAGTATCTGGAGATGTTACAGCAAGGAATGTCACCAGTGGTGATTCCTGGCCATGTTCCTGTGTGTGATTAGTACTGGTGGTGACTGCAAAACTGCAAACCCAGCCTGCAGTGGAACAGTGTTTGACTCTTCTGTGAATGGTAGTTAATGGCCAGTCTTACACTATTTGTCCTGGGGTAATGTAATGTAGTGTTGAGTCCCCAGGGTCCTGACTCCTGCATAAACACAGCTGCACTGAAACTGCATGTGGTGTTGGCAATGCATCCACCTGTTCTGTGCTTTCCAGAGGCAGGTAAGATTGTAAGAGAGCTGCACGTAAAGTAACTCCTTTTTCTTCTGTTAAAGCTTTTGTAAAAAAAGTTTTCTTACTGGGGAGAGATTTATAGTGTATTGCTGAGAAAGAGGCGGTCCTAAGTTTAATCATGTTTTCCCAATTACACAGAAATTTAAACTGCATGATCTTTCCTTGCTGCAAGACTGTTGTGAAGCTGGTGTTGGTCTGGTGACTGTCTCTGGATGAGGGTCACCTTTTCTGAAGGCAGGGATGCATCACTGATGCAATTCAAGTCACTGCAACAGAAGATGAATTACCCCATTCAATATCAGAGCGCATATAACAATTTGGAGAAACGTAGGGTGCTTGAATGAGGGCCTGGGGCTGGGAGGTAACAGTCTTCATAATCAGAGGATCTAAAGGAATACAGTTTTTCTAACTTTGAAGTTGTTTTGTCCCGTAGTGTCTTGCCATGCATACTAGGGAGGAATACAAGGCGAGGTGTGGAGAATGATGGGCTTCCTATTGCTGCAGATGAACTATTTCAAAGTTGACGTACTGTTTGGCAACACGAATGCTTTCCTCTTGGTGTGTTTCTTATCCATCGCACATTCATTTAATGAAGCCTACATACACATCGCCTTCTCAAGTTGCGGCAGGGGAGGTTTAGATTGGATATTAGGACAAATGTCTTCACTGAAAGGGCTGTCAGGCATTGGAACAGGCTGCCCAGGGAAGCGGTGGAGTCACCATCCCTGGAGGTATTCAAAAAGCGCGTAGACAGGGCACTTCAGGACATGGTTTAGTGGGCATGGTTGATGGTTGGACTCAATGATCTTAAAGATGTTTTCCAACCTAAATGATTCTATGGTTCTCTTTTTGCACTTGACAGTTTGGGCAAATTCAGCCCGATCCATCTTCGGCATTAGAAGATGAATTCCCGGCTGATAAAAGTTTTGCAGAATGGTTCCCTTGGCCCAAATCCAACCAGTAACACAGCCGGGTGGTGGATGGCTCTCCATGAATGAAAGGCCCCGATGAAGAGCGGGCCGACGGACCGGGCTTCCCCACAGCGTGACGTGCCCCAGGGCGACTGCTGAGCTGCCGCTTACGGCCTGTCCTGGTCCTCCCCGGTGGCTCCGTGACCCACTGTCGGGACCGGGCCAGGCCAGCACGGCTGTGCCGTGCCGGTGGGGAAGGAGCGTGTCTCTCCCGTGCCTTGCCGCAGCGCAGACCCCAGCCACCCAGCCCCTGTATTTGGCACTGCCGTTCCGTAACATGCACAGCCCTCTGCTTGGCAGCACGAAAAGCAGAGTATCAGTAATGAGTGCCTATTTTTTAGCCTGCATTGAGACCTCTTTTGCTTTGAAGGACACCAGTGTAATGAGGCTTAATGTGTTTACCCTATGATGGGAGGGTTTGTTTTATAGTCTTTAAAATGAGACTCTTTGAGGTATGCTTTTAATCCAACATCACTCTACTCTGGGGAGAAAAATCTAACATGATTTTGCCACCAGACTTCTTGCTACTTAGCATACTATTTTCTGCAGCTCAGAAACTAAAAGCTGAAGGTGGCAGACAGAGAGATTGAAGCATATGGTATACCAAATAAAATACTATTTAAGGTTAGTCTGAAACAGATAGGACAGAGAGTTGTCCTGGGATTCTAGCAATTCTCTGTACTGGAAATTCTATACAAACCTTCCCTTTTAGGGGAATGTAAAATAAAAGTTGATGACACGGGAATTTCTGTGTGCGTATTTTATATAAAATTTACCCATGCAAATGACTTCTTGTTGAATATAGAAAGATGGATTGGTAGGATATTTGCATGTCCTACCCAGCGTTGGCCAAGCAGTGCTGGTGATCTGCACTAGTGCAGAAAAGGTATATTGATGGAATGGAAACACTTGAATTTAAAATATTTTTACTTCTTGAAAACTTTAGTCAGTTTATAATACCGCATTAAATTCTATCCATACTTATGTTTCTAATCATTCTTCACGAAACTTGATAATAGAAAATGTCTCCACTATAGCATTGTTGAAAATATTAAAAAAAAAAAAGACATTGTTCCCTCTTATGTTATGATTTAGAAGTAACTCCTGTGTAGTCTACTAGCTTGCTCCTTACTAAGTTATGTCAGGGTATTTTTGCTGCAGGTGCTACTGGTTTGGGCTTCTGTGACCACTGCTTCAGTCTCTCACATTTCTTAGAAAAAATAATAAATAGTTGTTAGTTAATAGTTAAATTGAGTAGTGTCATTGGGAGGAGTAACATGCAAATCACATCGTCTGTCTCTGAACTGAGCTGCAGTCTGTGTACTGATGCTGTTGTTACAAATGCCACATCCCCAAGTGTTTAGCTTACCATATGTGATGGTAAATTATTCCACTTGCACAACTGCAGGTGCCTCCAGGGAGTAACAACGATAGGATGAGCGGCTGCTCATACTGATAATACTGAAATTATGAAAAATATTGAATGCATATGATAAAATCTTGGTGCCTACTCTTTGAGATAAAAGCAGCTAGTATAATGATGAGGCTATTATTTTTCTTCACAACCCATTTTTATTGTCAAAAAGGAAATGCAATAATAAAACTTAGATTCCACTCGTATTTATTTAGGGATGTTACATGGTTGTACTCTTTTCTTCTAACATCTTCTGTCTGCTTATTCAAGAGCTCTTTTTCTCTGTGATCTGGACTAACCTACTTATATTTCTCAGCTTCATTAACTATGTTTCACTTAGGATCTTACCTAAAAAAATGACTCCCTTGTTTTATATTTCAGCTTCTTCTGTGCTTTCTTTATATTAACTGTAACTTATTATAATCGAAAATATTTACAGATTGCTTTGTGTGAAAGATGCCATTCAAAATAACCATATTCTTTCTAGCCTGTTTCATCTGCTCTTTTACGAGGATGATGCTGAAGTGAAATTCAAGGTCAAGTTGGATGGGGCTTTGAGCAACCTGATCTAGTGAAAGATGTCCCTGCCCGTGGCAGGGGTTTGGCCTAGGTAATCTTTAAAGGTCCCTTCGAACCCCAGTGTTTCTGTGATTTGGTGATTTAATAGCTGGTTTGGGGTATGTTTCCCTTCCAGCAGCACAGGAGGAGCCCAGCTCCAGTAATACAGGCCATTTGCTCCTCTCTGCACCCATGTATTCACACAGCGTGACTTGGCTCTTTCTAGAATAACTGATTTTGCTTCATCTCATGGCTTAACCCATTGTAAAAAAAGTCTGATCTCTGAATAGTCATAATTAACTGGAGACCTTATAATCTTCAATCAAGATCTCAATCTATTTTAATTTGCAAAGATGTTTTTGATGCAAAAGTTCTTTTTTGCCCCCTTTTTCATTAAATATACCTCTTTTCACTTTTCTGCTGGTCTGCTGTATGTTGGAGGAAGATTAAGCCTCCAGTTTCCATCCTGACATTTAACCTTTACTTATCTCATGCTAATTCCATCAGCTTTAACAAAATTATCTTATTTTCCCCCATGCTGATAGGCAGTGGAGGCATTTCAAATCATAAAAAAAAAAAAAAAAGGGGGGGGGGAACCTGATGACCTTCAATTAACTTTATTCTGCTAAATTTTACATTGAAATGATTTGTGTATGCCACAAGATTTCACTTGCTATAGCTGTGGTAACTGGCTGCTGTTAAATGTATTTCTACATCATCAGAGAAAGCAACTTGAACAGATAAAATAGAACTGCAATTCTAGGTGAATCCCAAGGATAGTATAATGAAAGGATATCTTATATTTCCTGGTTCATTTTCTATATGTGTAAATGTATTGCAAGTTTTGTTATAAATATACAAGATTATTAATGGAAATGTTGCTGTTCAACCCAGCAGAGGAATGGTAAATGAGAGAATGTTTTGTACAAGGTCAGAGAGAGATGGGATAGCAACAAAGAGTAGAAAAATGGAACTGATGCATTTTACCAGTGGAATTGGTTGCTCCACTGAGATGGGAAGAGAGCACCGGGGAATTCAGGGCAGGTCTCGTCCACCGGGTTCCCGTGCAGGATTGACTAGTAATATTGTGCACCATTAACTTGAACAAAGATACACTTCTGTAAAAACATTGCTTTTTGTTAATTAAGCTGCTTTGCACCCTAGGAATGGTGAATCGTTAGCTGCTCACATTCCCCGAAGGACACAGAGCTGTTTGTGATCTCTGGAGATGCTGGAGATAAAGGGCTGTTTATTTTCCAGGCCTAGATTCATCCGATTGTTTCAAGTAAAAGTAAAAAGATCAAAAAACTGTGAACAGGCTCTGAAGTCAAACAGAGAAATGAAGCGGTTGTGTTGTCTGTAATATCCTTCTCTCATAATGAATAGGATTAAATTTACACAGACCCTTCTCTAGGCTTTCATTTTAATGATGGCCAGATGCTCCAAGTGTTACAAGCTTTGTTATGACCAGCAGAGTCTAAAAACTTGCCATATGTATTGCTGGGTATTATGTACCTAGTTCTGATGATTGACTTTCAGCCATTTCTGTAGCTCATTTGCTTGTAGCTCAAGTCAGCCTTCAGCGTGTTGTAGACAATGCAGAAAACTTCAGAGCAAAAACCATTATAGTCGTAAACATTTAAATGCGTAGTTTCACAGTTCACCGATCTCAGGCAAGCAGCTGCTTGTTTTCATCTGCCTTTTTCTTTTGTTCTGTATTTGTTCTGTATTGGGAGCGACTTCTGTATTGATTGCATCTGATGGGGTAGAATTTTTACTTTAAATTCTAACTAAAAGTTTAAGATGACTTCGCTGTTTTTTAATGCGATTCTTGTCAATTATACTGAGTTATTTATAGAACAGTTCAGACTAAAAAGAATTTCCTGTGGGAATTTCTAGTGTTTTCGGCAGATTTCCATTCTGCTGTTTCATTAAGCCACAGATCCAGTGGACGGACAAAAGGTTGTTGCTTTTCCTTAGGAAGCCACGTGTTTAACGAAGCCTTGCATTCATTTACTATGGCCTGTTTTACTGAGGCCCAAACTCGGCGAGTCAGTGAGTGAATACCAAGTTCTGTATCTTCTTTTTCCTGTAGGCCTTTGAATGCTGAGTCAATTGATTTGAGCCTAATTCTCACTTGTCGTGGTTTAACCCCAGCCAGCAGCTAAGCACCGCGCAGCTGCTCACTCACTTCCCCCCCCACCCCGCAGTGGGATGGGGGAGAAAATCGGGAAAAGAACTAAAACTCGTGGGTTGAGAGAAGAACGGTTTAGTAGAACGGAAAAGAAGAAACTAATAATGATAAGGGCAACGCTGAAGAAATGACAACAGTAAGAATAAAAGGATTGGAATATGCAAGTGATGCACAATGCAATTGCTCACCACCTGCCGACCGATGCCCCGTTAGTCCCCGAGCGGCGATCCCCCACCCCTCCACTCCCCCCAGTTTATATATGTCCCATGGTATGGAATACCTCTTTGGCCAGTTTGGGTCAGCTGTCCCGGCTGTGTCCCCTCCCAGCTCCTTGTGCCCCTCCAGCCTTCTTGCTGGCTGGGCATGAGAAGCCAGAAACCCTTGACTTTAGACTGAACATTACTTAGCAACAACTGAAACCATCAGTGCGTTATCAACATTCTTCTCATACCTAGCTCAAAAACACAGCACTGTCCCAGCTACTGGGAAGACAATTAACTCTATCCCAGCTGAAACCAGGACACACTTGATCTGAAAACTGCTGTCTGGAAGTCCAGGCCTCCTTCCTGAATAGCCTGATCCTGCAAGGCTGTGGGCTAAAGAGATGGTAATGAAATCTGTAATAAAAAAATAGCTAGGTTGTGCCACATCTTCCGTGCCTGCTCAGCTCGGAGGCTGAACGCGACGGACTGTCACCGCGCTGTCCCCGGCCAGCACTCCCTGGTGTCGCACCCAGCGTCCTGCAAGGCAGCCTTCGGGGGGAGCAGACGAGAGGCAGGGCCGCAGCGGGTGGCTTAGCCTGAGGCTCACCTGAGCCTGTGCCTGCCATGCCGGGGACGGGTGACGGGCAGCACTGGTGTTGGTGCGTCGTGTGGATTGCGTAGTACAGGAGGTCTGTGCATCCGCGTGCTGCTGCCTTGCGTGTGTATTGTGTGTCTGTGCACTGAGGCTGTTAATTGTTTTCTCCTTTGGCCAAACCCACCCAATTCATCATGAATAGGACATACAAATCCTTAATGTATGAGAAGGTTTATTTGTTTACGTTACTACGATAGTGCATGCTGGTTTTGTCAGTCCACTAATGGTGCTGCGAAGGGCACATTTACAGAAAAAAGAAAGGAAATGGGGTTTCTCTAGTCAACTTTCAGTTAGGGGGTTTGGGGGCTTATGTAATGTTGGGGGCTGTGCAAGGCCCTATTCCTTTTATACATCTCTTCTTTCAGCCTCTTTTGAGCTCTGTACCACTTAAACATAACAGAGAGTGGCCAACTGCCCACACAGCAGCAAGAGAGATGTGGAATTCAGGAGCACGTGCGAGGTTTTGTTGGGAGCTTGGCACTTCTCCAGAACAGCGAGCATGAGTCTTCTCCCCCTTTGCGTTTGTTGGTAACTAAAAGAGCTTTGGCAGGAAAAGCCAAGCAACGGTAGTTCCAAAGCGCCAACTGGTTCACTGGTATTTTATTGATCAGATAAAAATTTCCAACAAGCATGCAAAAAAAGCTTACAGAAAACAGGATGAAGACAAAAATCCAACTTACTTGCTGCTGCATCTGTGTAAAGCAATTGAATTTTAATTGGAATTTCTCACTGTCTTAGCAAATATCTGCAGCATTCATTTTTTTAATGAAAAGGAGATAAACACCAACCTGTTTCAGATGGGGAAAAGGAAAGTACAAAAGATGCCGCACTTGCATGTGTATTGGGAACTGCAGCATTTTGAGCAATCGAAGTGAGCAACCTTGGCTTCGGGACAACGGAGCGGGCAAGGGAGCAGGAACGCTGAGGGCTGGTGCTGCAGCAGCGGGCAGGGGAGGAGGGCGGGAGCCTGGCAGCAAGTACGGAGAGAGGCAGCAGTGGGTTTGGCAGCCTGCCTGGATGGGCAAGAGATGGGGAGATAGTCCCGACAGCTGCTCGGAAAGTCAGCTCCTGCTCTCGCTAAAACTACTGCAATTAAACCACGCTCTGCCGCGTTGCTGTGAAAGCGTTCTGAGCACTGAAGTTTTGCTGTTCAGGACTCCCATTCTGAATTGACTATTTTGGTAATTAAAACCAGCTCCAACGTGGATATATTTATGAGTTGATACATCTGCATTAGCATTGCAGTCTGGAGCAGGAATGTGCTTCTGGAATGAATCTCAGTCCTCGCTGCTGCTCCGGTGGGTTTGCAGGAGCGTCAGGAGCACGTGGACCAAGCTTCTTTTGGATGGAGCTGAACGAGATCTATGCTCGAGGAACACAGCTCGTGCTGTGACCACTTACCGCCATTCAGTCTGCAGGTCAAAGGCAGCACTGGTTTGAAGGAAAATCCCTTTGAAATGTGTGTGTTACGGATGGCAGGAGCTCAGCACCGACCGTACTGCTCCACAAATCTCCTGGTCTGCGCCGCTGGCTCCTACAGAGAAAAGCCAGTGATGTGCACGGGTGAACTGACCATTTTTCTCTCCAGAGCGTCAAGGCTTTGCAAGGGCAGGGCCTGAAGGCAGATGCAGTTTAAGTGATCAGGAGCAGTTGAATTCCAAGCCGGCTCTGCCAGCATCATTTGGGGCTGGGGCAGGGAGGGTTGCGCTGAGGCTGCGGCCCTGCCTCTCCTCTGGTCTCCCCCAGAAGGCTGCCTTGCAGGAGAGGAGCTGTGCTGGGATCTCACCGCGTGCTGTTATGCCTTTTATGTTCGGCAGTAAATAGAAAGAGAGCTTGATATTGAGCACCAAGGAAATGATCTTCAAAGAAGTTTCTTGACTAATGTCCTATTTGTCTGTCAATATCCCTCTGCAACCTCCTCCTTTTTGCTGAGATTCCCAATTACTTGGGCTGTGCCTTGAAATCTCTCATAAATTCTAGTCGCACACAAAAACAAGTTAAGAAAAATATCCTCAACGTTCATTTGTTGTGACTGTAAACTAAGAACAGAGCAATGCAACAGTCGGACCAAATCAAAAAGTTCATCTCTGTTTTGGATTCACGTTAATCAAACCAGTACAAAGAACATAAATCTTCCTAACACTAGCGGAGATCCTCAGGAGGTGGCTGTCAATTTGATTTGATAGCAAACCGCAGCCAAGTAATGTTACCAGGTAGCACAAAACTTATATAAAAATAGCTGATTGCTAGAGCTTGTTTTCACCAATCCTTTCACATTTACTATCATCAGGATTAAAAATAAACTTGATTATTTTATGACTGATATCATCGCTCTAAACAAGATGAGTTGTTATCTTTCTGTTTTGGAAAAAGGACATAAGGCAGTGGCCGTTTTCTGGAATCCTCATCTTGATACAGGAGTGTTACTTCAATATCTTTCAATATGAAACCCATTTAGGTATGAGTATAGACTGCTATATGTTGTGCAGGCCTCCTTTATTTTTCCATTTAAATATTTTGAAAATTAATTTGGAAGTGGTGAGTCTATTTAATCAATACTCTTTCAGGTAGCTGAAGTTGTATATGTGTAAAATGTGTGTAATTTTAAGTTCTTCACTCAAATTTACACTGTTTATTTTTTTCCCCACTAAGGAAATCTACAAATAATATTGCTTCCTATTATTAAGTTTTAAGAAAGCCCTGAACTCCTAGCAATCGTTTGAAAGGTAGCAGGAAATTAATTAGGCTGCTATAGACCCCTTTCCCCCCGTCATTTGTATTGCTAATACGAACAACTGAGGATAATGTGCCTTCATTTCATAACGCTCTTTCATGTATGTTACTGAATTCATACATTTCTTGGCTGCAGAACTCTGTGCAGAATAATAATACGATGAGGGTATGCAAATAAAGTGATGAAAGCGAACAGATGAAGTAAACGATAGCATCGTGGTGCAAGGTCATGTCTCTGAGGTGTAAGATAATGTGGAAAGATCTGAACTACAAAAGAATTTGCAGGCTGAAGGAGAGAGAGAGAAAGCATCAGCCCATCCTAATGTACAGACTTAGAGCATGGGAACAAAACGCTTGTGTGGATGTATTTGTAATCCGAAGATGAAAGGAGATGGGACACATGCTCACCTGGGGAGATGGAGGGTGGGCAAAAAAAATACCCTGTAGAGAAAGTGGTGGTGAATATGGACCGGAGCTCACAGGACCCCAGCTGGCTCTTCCGCAGTCCCTGTGGACAGTATACCCAAGCTGAGTCGTTCAGAGTGATTTAAGGACAATGATACGGGTCTGCAGAAGGTGATGGAAAGCAGCTTGAGAGAGAAAGCATAAAGGTGCCTCTGGTAAAGGAAATCAAAGTGTTTCTTTTCTGCAGGAGTTTTGAGATTTGGTTTTCCCCCTTATTCTGGGTTCCAGCGGATTCTCAAAAACAGGAGTCCCAGCAGACTTGCTGGCATCTCTTCAAAACCGAAGCACAAGTCTTAGACAGTGCTGTAGTATTAGGTATTTGAGATAAGGGTGGCTTGACATCTGGCAGGCTTCCTGTTTAGCCTATCTGTTCTTGGGCATGTTATTGGGCATGTCATTATAGCTACCTTTTGATGATTTTTCATGAAGATGTAGGCTTAATTTATCTCATACTGGGCTTTTCTGAACTATTACTCTTCATGCAGCGTCTGTAAGTTACTAATGATACTTTCTTTAGCACAGGAATGTCAATGAACTAATTATTCAAAACAATGTGATTAGGAATAGGGGTTTTGGCAAAATATGTGTTCTGCAGGGCTACAAGAAATACTGTGTCTCAGTTTTTGGCTCCACAGAACCAATGAATAGTCAGAATTTTTTATTAATTTGGATGTTAAATGTTGCAGGAATCCGACACAGAAGTGAAGCTGTACATCATCATAGTCAAAATGTGGGTGTATGTATTGGATTTCCCAGAGATTTTGCTAGAAATGTGGCTAGGCTGTAAGTTCAAAATAAGTGACATCTTAGATGCCTGAGCATTTGGATAGTATTTTTCCCTTTCCCATACTGTAGGCTGTAACGTATGTGTTGTTGCAGCTGTTTCTGTAGGTTATGAACTGGAAAACCTTTGTTTTCCTGGCACAAGTAGTGAGATGGGGGAAGATTTCTCTCTCGTTGCGGGTTAATGAAAGCATCGCGCTTCAAGCTGTGACACAAATAACGCTCGTGTGCTTCGCATTTGTGAGCCATCCGGGCTGCGGCCCATCCAGGTGGGAAGGGCAGTGGCCATCGGCGCAGGCTGGCTCCAGAAAACCCGCACCCATGTGCTCGGCTGCGCTGGTCACGGTGTGCCGGGGGTCTGAAGCCGAGACTGTGTCCTGGGGGCTTTGGGATGATGCGGTGAGCCGTGCAGTGGCTCGTTGCGGAGGGTTCAGGGAGTAAAATTAAGCAAAAACCTGAAACTTGTTGAGGATAAAGAAATTCAGGTGGGCTCTGCCTGCTCCGCACGTCCCTGAGGGCAGGGGCCGTTCAGCCCCACGTGGGAGCTGGGACTGCGTGTGCCAGGCCGGGAGCGGCTCCCCAGCCCCAGCTTCGGTGTAAGGCTTGGATTCTTGCTGGGCAGAACAGCTGCAGCGATTGCTCTCCTTTTCCCCTTCTGCTTCTGTGTTTTTCGTCGTTTTCCTGTCTTGGGGAAGAATTTTTGGTAGGTCGGATGACGCCCTGCCGTGGCTCCTGCAAGGGCACAGTTCAGGCTGCCCCCGCTTAGAGCTCGATGTCAGGTATTAGGGTCCCACCTCAAAGCGGCCAAAGCTTGTCAGGAGAGGCTTCAGAATACTCATACTTGAACAGTGGTTTGGTCGCATCAAGGTCTTTTATTGTTTTTCCAGCTTTTGATATAATCCTGTAGTGGATTAAGCCTTTTCAGGAGTGGTGTGTAATATTTGGTATTTATGAATATTTGCAAGAGCCCCCAGTTCCAAAGGGCTCTTTTCCTTAGGCAGATGATCTTCTGCCGGGATAGGTCTGGATAATTTCTGCGATGTTATTGCTGACTTTAAAACGTCTGGAAAAATTGAGGCCAACATATGCTGGGATTTGCACTTTTTCCCTGCTTAGATTATTGCTTCACTAGACTAAGAAAATAATACCTATAAATCCTTTTGTTTCATGAAGAGCTCTGGTACAGATGGGGAATGAAGGAGGAGGTGAAATACTGAAGTCCTGATAGATTTTGCTGTTGTATTTATCTTTTTTAAAAAACAATTTAACAGAAATCCCATTTTTTCCAGGATTAATCATCAGTTGTCTTCAAATGGGGCTTGAAAGGGAGATAATCCTGTTCTAGTCCCAAGACAATAATACTGTGGACCCTGAAACGGAAAACGTAATGGGACTCTGAACAATATACTCTTGCTGATTTACTTGCATGAACAAGACGTGCTTGCTTAGTCTGAAAAAGAATTTGTCTTGTCACTGAAAGTTTGTTTTCTTTGTGGTAGGTCATGCCTCTGGCAAGTTTTTGTTAGAGAGATTACGTTACTTGAGGCGAAAGTGTTGGAGTGACTTGCCAGCACCTTTCCAGTGATTTTTGAAATTTGGGATCTTGCATTGGCTTTGAAAAAGGAATCTGAACAATTACGTAGATAGTGAAAAAATTCTTTTAGAAAATGGTGGCGAAGAACTGTTGTTATCCTCTCCCTTGTTCCTGTAGCTTTTTATGAAGGCAAATGCTGAAACAGAAATTACGGCTCTCCTCCTAACTAAGGCTTCACCGCCTCAGCTGTGGCATTTCTCTGCTTATTCAAATCTTACCTGAGCTTGCAGAGTTTTTCCAGCATGTTTGTACAGAGGGGCTTGGTCAGTAAATGTGGCCCTTGTCTCTTTTTTGAGCTGGCTGAGCCTAAATTAGTTCTTTTACCTCCCTTTCCTATTCTTTTTATGGTTTTCTCCCGTATCTGCTCGCTGTTTGTTTTCACTTCTTTTTCTGTCTCATCTTTCCTCTTCCTTTGCTGTATGTCACTAGTGGGGGGGGGAAAAATGTGGGACGAGCACCCTCTGGGAGACGTGATCATCCCAGTGTCGTCTGGCGCCGAGTTTTGCAGCCTGCAAAAGTTGCTAAAGTTAGCAGTGTCTTCCTAGATACTCGTGTAATGCATTTTATCTTACAGCTGATTATTATAACCCCTTATATTTTTTGTTATGCCTTGAAGAGCCCTTCCGACGGTCGCAGTTACGTGGGGTACCCCAGAGAGCAGTGCAAACAGCTCATCTCTGCCCCTGCCTTGCACGCAGCCTTCGCAGCTCTCGACCACTGTCTCCGCTTGTGAGGGTTGTGCGAGCGCGTGAGCTCTGCACCCTCCTGCTCCTCGCCGCTCTTGCTGATCGCGGGAACCCACTCCTGACTCCATGCCCAGGGCGAGTGTTTGCCCCACGCGTATGTGTCCCAGTCATACTCTTTTAACACTCGGTTCATTTCTGTGGCAGTCATACAGACTCCAGAATACGGTACCAGTAAACCAGCACATCTTGTCCAAAGTCTTGCTACTCTGTTATGAAGCTTTTTAATATTTTTTTTTTTCCCTTGCCTTAAACCTACAAAGACTCATTAAATGCAAAATAACCTTTAGAGGCAACCTTTATTGGGCATCCAAAACCTGTACAATTACTCAGTTGGAGGCTAAATTTTCCAAATTATTACAGTCCGTGCTAGTCAGTTTTATTCACAATTACTGCCAAAAAAATCTATTTATAGGATGGTTGCTCCCAATCAAGGAAGAGATGAAACGTCAGAGAATGTAAAGAGTGGAGAACAGTTGAGATACACCGATAATTAATGCCTGAAGGGAAAGCAATTCACTTTGCATGGTATCCTCATTCAGTCAACTGCATTTCAACAAATTTGACAAATATGTGTACTATCTACTGATTGCAACTACAAAGCAAATGTCATTTTGTGGTTACTTTTTTTTAAAAGCAAGATTGTACAAAGGTTGTCCCGCATAAGTTCAGGCTGTTACTACACTATATGTCTCGTGAAAATACCATAAAAGGTTTGGTATCATACAGACTGCTCAAGTATTTAGCATAAGCTTTGAGGTGTTATTAACTGTAAAGAAGAGAATAGAACGCTAGGTTTCCACAGATAAAAGCACACAAAATAAGGAAATGCAATTGCTTAGGCACCAAAAGCACTTGGTGATACTGAACACTGTGTATTTTATATTATGCACAACTTACTATATAAGCTACAGTATACTGAGACATATTTGATTGGAGAAGAATGGAAAAATAGTACTGGTGATGGTGGCTCTGTGTTTATGCTTTCTGCCCTTCTGTGGTTTTGTCATAGCATCAGTAAGTTTCCTGACTCTTATCTGCTGATTTATAAGAAATGGGGAAGGTCTGTGCCATTTGCTCACGCTTCTCTTATCCCAGTTAGGTTCACTCTCTTTTATTTGAAGCTAATTAGTAATCTGAATTCCTTGAAGTCCGGAGATAGTTTTGCAGAACGCCGGTTTGCAGGATGCTACCTTATCTGTTCCTATTGTCCTGAAAACATTTTTCCCATACCAGTCCCCATCCCCAAGATTAACCAAAAATACATATTTGAGCTAAGCAAGTACTATTTCCTATTTATATTCAATACAAAGTTTCATTTAGATGTTCAAACGTGATTCAGGGGAGATTGAAAATGTGTCGGCTTGACTGCGGAGAGCAGCAGGATTTTATTGTATTGTCCCAAGAGCAGCTCAGTGGAAGAGCTGTCAACTGCACCCTGTTCCGCTTGCTGTTTTTCTTTCTCTGCATTAAAAGAAAAACCCCAAGCCCCCCCCAGCCATAGTCATTCTTGTCTCCAGAAGCAAATTGTTTCCGTGTCTGCTGCAGTAGATGCATTACATTAAGCCCTTACGCTTTCTCCTGCCAGCTGCCGTCGGGGAGGGCTGCGGAGAGTCTCGCCCTCCTGCAGGAGCACCAGTCCTGCTCCGCGGGGAGTAAAGAAACCGTAGTCCTCCCAGATGAATCCAAGGTGGGACTTTCATAACCCACGGAAAAGGCGGCAGATTTTTTTTCAGCACTTACCAGTTGCAGCAGCCCTGTGATACCCTGGGCTCCCGAAACCAGGGCTGGGTGCCGGTGTGACACCCGCGGGGACCGCTGCAGCCGTCTTCCAGCACAGAGCGTCCGCTGGAGCAGCCGTGGGGCGCCGGGGCTGCTGTGCGTTTCCTGGCGCATCGGTGCGTCCGCGGACTTTACACGAGCTTCATGTGAACAGCAGTATATAAATGCATTAGGTCAACACGGGGAGAAAGTAAATCTCTCTTCTTTTATTCAAACTTCACTGACCGGTAGGCAGTCTGCGGGCTGGTGCTTCGGCAGCTCTGTTCTTTGGAGGCTGCAAGCCCCGGCCAGCAGCGCAGCCGCTGCCGGTAGCTGGGAAGGGCACGGAGAGTCCCGTGGGTTTTGGAGGAATTAGCAGGAACTTGTTCAGATGCACCTGGAATGTTCTTTTCCCCTTATTTTCTGTTTGAAAGCTCATAAACCCCAAAAGAGACTGAAGATATGTTTCTGATAATGGGAATAGTGGTTTAAGTGGCCTTGTCTGTTGTTCCAGTGTGTTGGCAGTGAAACCAATGAACGTCGGTGTACAGCGGTCTCTGAACTGGTGCAGTTTTATATGCTGTTTGCCTTTGGCTTAGCATCGCTGTATATGACTTAAATCAGGCCTGTATATTTGCAGGATTGAGGCCATGGCAGCGAGGGCCTTCGAAGTACCTCAGCATGGTGGGAGCGAAGAGGCAGTCGGACCTTGTGGACCAGGTGGGCAGGGACCTGCTCAGAGCCGGGGCATCCGTCCCCCTCCCCGCCGGCAGCACCCTGCCCGTCCTCGGGGTGACCCGCTGCTCTCAGCGCCCAGGCACCGCGGTGTGCAGCTCTATGGATTTGTCTCTTCTGTCACAACAGAAATTTTACGTTTGCACATTAAATTGCAGTTACACCTGGGGAGACCTGAAACTGTAATGCTTAACGTTGGTTTGTTGTGTCCTGTATTGTACCTTCGGTTTTTATGGAAGAGGTGAAAGCTTTTATCTCAACTTCTGTGGAGCAGTAATAATAATCTGCTGCAAGCCTGGCTGACCCGTGTGCCACTGTTAGCTCAGGAAAACGAGATAAAGGGTATAAATCCACCCTCCTGAGTTTTTGCAGCAAGTGTTGTTTTGGTTTCCTCCCTGACTTTCCTCCTCCTGCATGTTGGCATATATTGCAGCAACTGTGGTTTTCTGATTAATGCCTACGATCTTTTATTTTTTTATCTGACTGATACAGTTTTGATAACTGTGGAGGCTTATGGTAATTCTTAGTTTAAAGCAACGTCCTTTTGGAGCAGGGCAATGTGACTTCTGGTGTGGGTATGTCACCTTTAAAGTTTTGCATGTTCGTAATCACAGAATTGCTAAGCGTCTGCATGGTTGTAGTAAATGCAAGTGGTTTTGTTCATGCTGTAACCAGTTCCCAAAAATAGTTCTGCTGGTTTGTGTGGTACCATGTCAGACAAACAGCAATTCAAATAATTTTTCATAATGTTACAGTGCAATCACCTGTAATATAAAAACAAATGACAAAAAAGTCAAGAGCATTCAATAGTACTTTGTAATACCTTGACTAAACCAACAGAAGGACAAGAGCTTCTTATTTCATTATGAAGCCTTTATTATCCTTCTTTTGAGAGTAATTCCTGTAGTGCGTACTCATAAGCTGTGGGTTTTATAGGTCAGCATGGCTTGTCCCTCAGCTGCATAAGGATAATTAATTGCTATCTGAAACACAGAAAGTCTGTTCTGTCAACACTGCGAAGTACAATCGCTGTGTAAAGTTCCTGCAGATGCCGAGTAGTGCCGTTGGCACTCAGATGGCGTTCGAGTTGGCTTTCCCTGCCTTTCTCATGCCATGATTTCTTTATGTCCTATCTGCTCACGGTGCCTATTGTACGGGCTTCCTCAGTTGGTTAGGCTTTACATCTGGGAACACAGAAATGCAGTGGATCACCGTGCTGTCCTTTCACCTTTCACCTGGGGTT
The DNA here is from genome assembly GCA_013401275.1 of Pandion haliaetus. Lineage (NCBI taxonomy): Eukaryota > Metazoa > Chordata > Aves > Accipitriformes > Pandionidae > Pandion > Pandion haliaetus. The sequence continues at coordinate 194,102 of VYZV01019557.1, forward strand.
TGCATTTTCTTACTCACAGCTAAGTGTCAATTTTAATACCCATTGAGCGTATCTACCTTAAATCCCATCAATGGGCATGAGGTGCCGGTGGCCAGCCTCGGACCACGGCGGGCAGCAGCTTCTGGCTCACTGGAGCTCAGCTGGGCACCTGGAGCGTCGGCACGTGGCATTGCCTACGCAGCCCTCGGCAGCACCGTGGGAGAAAGCATCGAGAAAATCGGGCTGGTTTATCATTAAAAAGCAAGAAGTGTTTTGTTGAATTGTTCCTGACAGGTTGGCTGTTCTGGTGCGGTGGTGATTCTAATGACAGCAATACTTTTTCACTGAGACTCGTCCCAGGAGGAGATGCCAGGGGATAGATAATTGGACATATTGGAACCACTTAGAAACTTTTATATCGTTTTATATTTATTGAAAAGATAATGACTGTTTCTGTCTTGAAGTGACCTAAAAACTGTAGAAAGGCAGTATGCAAAAGCATGGAAAAGTTGGGTCCTGTCCGCCTCCTGTGTGAGCTGATAAGATGTTTGTCAGAGGTTGCAGTATAAACTTAGTATGAACTTAAATGTACCCCTAGTTGCATGCTAATTCTGTGTGTTAATGCCTGTGCTGGCCCAGATTGCATGCAGAATGGAAACTTACTCTTTATATTCTGAACAGGAGCACTGCATTTCACTAAAAATGGAATTTAAAAAAAATAGATTATAAAGAAAGTTGAGATCTGGAGTGGCCTAAGAGCGAGCCGGAGCCTCAGTCACTGCCAAGACCCGCTGTCCCTGGGCACGCGGAGCTGTTGTAGAGGACGGTATTGAACATCCTGACTGTCACTGGACTGCATCGAACATTCAGTCACCCCCTTTGTCCCAGCTGTGTTAATTTTAGACTTGTCTTCTCCTTTCTGGTTGTAGTTACTGAATTAGGAGTTATTTGCCATCTGGCACATTTTTAATGCACTTTCTTGTAGTGATAATATTTTTAGCGGCCAAAAGCAGAACGATTTTTGTTTTGTCAGTGAGAAGTGAAAGGTAAGAAGAAGAAAGTGCTGCCGAAGGTGGGGATGCTGTGGAAGTGACATCTGAGGAGATCCGAGTGGATCTACTCCAACACGTTTGGTACAATTAGTTGCTTTGCTTTGTCTGCAGATCTGCGGGCAAATGCCATTTCAGGCAGCGACTGGTTTGCTGGCATTAACCTAGTCTCTAGTGAATATTTTTCCTGTATCTCTAAAATGACATTTTCTTGGAAATGGCAAGGGCTGATTTGTGCACGGCTGTGGCTGAGATAGCGGACAGCTTTGCAAATCAAAATGCAGGCTCATTAGGCGTAGGGTGCCCTTGAATTTCGCCTGTTATTTTGGTAGCCAGTCACTGTAGCGCTTGTGCCTGATGGCAGGTTGAGTTATTGTCCGACTTTTATAAATGCAAGAAATCCACCAGATTGCAAATCTGTCTGTGAAATTTTCCTTGAAGATCCATCACGAGCAAAATGTACTGGCTTCGTACCTCAGTTAGTTGAAAAATCTTACCGTCAGGTTGTGTGTATAAATCCCAATTTAGGCTGTGTTTGCAGAACTGTGCAGCTCTGCTAATTCCTTTGTGTAAATGTGGGATTCCTAATACTGGTGTCCAGCAGGAATTTTTGTACCTGTTTTATTTATCTCTAGGGGTTTTTTTACTTATATCTTTAATGGGGATGAAAATGTTTTAAATTTATGGGGTAGTTAAATCTCTTGTAAGTGGTATAATGAAACTTTGTAACTCCCTTCAGCTGGGGGGTTTACCGATCATTTGTCTCCAGGAGATGTTAATTGCTGATGTGATTTTCAGTTAAGTATGATCCTGTCTATTATGTGTCTCAGTTCCAGTGTAGGCTCATTTTTGTTCCCTATTTTCCTGTGTGATTGTAATGGATTTTTTTTCATAAAAAGTCATTTTGTACCTAGGGCACTGAAGCTTAATGATATTTATACTTTCTAGCTCTTTTTTTAAAATGCCAACTCAATATATAATGTCTAGTTCTTTTTGTGATTTTTAGATGTTACTTAATAGAAAACCTCATAAAAATATTGCACAGAAAGCTTGCATAGAAGCAGCAATCGGTTTTTTAATTTCTGTGTGTGTGGTAATGTATATACACACAAATTATATATATATATATATATATAAGTATATGAAGAGTTGCTTGTCTCTCAGATTGTAGATTTTCTTATACGTTGATCATTAAACATTTGAAGATACCGTTACATCTGCTTTTCTCCTGGTAGGTGTGTCTCCTTTGGTGACTGCTTTGTCTTTGCCCAAGCTATCTATTAAATTAGACTTCAGTGATTTATATCATGATTATATATTCTGTAGCACTATATAAGTATATAGTACTATATATGGTGTGTGGATATAGTGCTAAGCTACATATATATAAAAAACACACACGGTATATCATCTATCGTACTATATTCTGCAGTGTGTATACCATAAACTTTAGTAATGTCCTGTCACTCTGCACACATATACAAATAACAGTGCACTGAGTAGGAAATCTGCCTGAGCCTCTTCAAAACTTCATAGCTCTGAGACTGTGGATGGTATCGATCACATGAAATAAAATGAGGTAATGGACTGAAGACGACGACCAGGAGTGTATCACAGGGTGTGGAGAGACCTTCCTTCTGCATAGGTTTAGCTGAAAGTAGAGACCTTTGTAGCTGATAAAAAAGGCTGTGACAAAGGTAGGTTTCTTTCCTCTGGAGAGACATTTAAAAGGAAAGAATTTTTATGGAAGATGTGTGTATTATGTCAGTGGATGTCTTTACCAAATGTTATGGAGCCCCTGTAAATAGTTCTGTCAGAGCTTCACAGAAAAATGTGGTGCTCAGCATTTCTAAAACACTTATTAGATTATAGGAACAAATGACTTTGCTGTGGGAGAATTGGCTTGTGATCCATCCGGCATCCTGTCTTTCACAGTGGTCAGTCCTGATACAGCAGCTGCTTCAGTAACGTGTGGGTTTGGGCAGCCATTAAGAGGTCGGAGTGCTACACAAGCAATTGGGAGTGACTGGTGACAGTAAGTCGGGTTCCCCCTGCTTCTCTGATGTCCTTATTGTTTCTTTCTCCTCCTCCACATTTGTATGCTTTAATATACAGAAGGGATATTGTTAGAAATTAATTCAACTAATTTTTTGTAATTATTTTGTTAATAATTATTTTGGTAACTTTGAATTCAACTTTGTCTTGGGATGTTGGTTTCCAGTTTTGTTTCCGCCCTATTTGACTGTGCCATTATTCCCTTCTTCAGCTCTATCTAAAAGGGGAGTGAGCTCTTCAGGGCATGGACCACGCCATGCTTAGCATATGGCAAATACAGGGCTGTGTCTCTTCGCTTCAGTTTCAGTCATTATGGCAATAAAAAAGACAGATGAATAAGTCTACAAATGTGAAGGAATGACTGCTTATTAATTTCTGTATACCAGCTGGTGGCTAATGCTGTCACACTCATTTCTGCCAGTGCCGTTTAATAAGCAAATATGCTAACTTTCTGCATTTTTCTCTTCCATTCTGTCATAATGTAAGTGGCACATACAAGAGAGGAGAGGAAGAAAAATATGCAAAGTCAAACCAGTATTATTGTACTGAGAGCACTTTTCCACCTACCTCACGACGGGAATACGTATATGTGATTTATTGCTATTTTGCATGGAAGAACACCATCTTCCTGTGTAGAATTGCAATTAAAGCAGAAAGAATCTCATCAGTCATCCAGCCGTGTTTCCATGACATGTACAACTTGCAAGTCAAACACCGAAATCTTTATTTAAGCAAAATTGTCCTTTGTCACAGTGCAAATTGTGTATGAGTAAGGAGTTAATTGCACAGTTGCTAATTCTAATGAGGTGCCGTATTAGGGTAGAAGCTGTCACAGTAGGACTGGCATCAGCATGATTTTACATTTTGATGGGTGTTTGTTTAATTCGTAGCAAACATGTTGGTATTCTGCACATACAGGTGTGCGGGCCGCTCCACCATGAGTTTGTTACAGTGAATTTATATTAATAAAAGTCTGAACAGTGGAAAAACTTAGGAAAAATGAAATTAAAAATGAGATTTGTTACTCACGGACATTAAAAAAAAAAAAAACATGACTGGAGCTGCTTCGCCAAGGACACCAGCATTCATCCATCACATGTACCTTCTAATTCAGGTTTTACGTCTTGCAGAAGTTTCTTCGAGCCATGCTTAGTTGCACTTACTTGAACCTAATACAGCAAGGAGCGCCTGAAATTCATGCCTGCTGCTGTGCGGGAAGACAGACAAAACGGTCCTAGCCCTTCTGGCCCTAACTTCCATCAGTATATATTAATCTGTTCTTCAGTTTGCTGTTGATGTCCAGAATAAATGATACCTCTTCCTCCCTTATGTTCTGACTCTTAGTACTGAACTATAGTTAGCACAACCCCACTTGAATGTCTCTGGCCTGAATACGTTCCCTTTCCTTAGCCTGCCTTTCTAATCGTATGCTCTACTCCTTTGCTTGTTCTGATTTCTTTTCTTTACAAGGAGGTTCAAATTGGCTTATGTATTTTTTTGCTTGGGGGATCAAAACCGCAGAGGACTCCAGGTGCATATGCAGGGATAGATACGGCTTGCTGAAATTTTAACATCCTCCTGAGCACTCGTGCTGGCTTTTTTTCTATTCATTGTCACCCGCAGTTCTTTTTCTGCTTTTGTCTCTGAAGTTCCTTTTATCAAATACACAGCATTTTGTAGCAGACTCTCCCAAGTGCTCTAGTATTTTCAAGATATATCAGGGTGTCTGGGAATTATACCATATAGAACATTATGTTTTATATTAAAAAATACTGATATATGAGTAGGACTTGAAAAGCTTTTTGATGTCTTATTTCGGTTGGCTATGCAAGGGGACAGGAATTAGGCCAGTGGTTTTTTCTTGAGTCCACTCTTGTGAGACACCCCATAATCCTCATGCGTGATAAATTCCAGGATCACAGGATCAGTAAACACAGTTTTGGTAACTCCTGAGCTTTTTGTTGTCTCATTCGTCTTCATAGCCCTTAACTGTGACATACCAAGCCACTGGTGCAAGTGCTCTTTATTACGTACCTTCGTCACAGAAGTGTGTCTTCCTCCCCTATAGGCAAGTGTCCAGGCTCGAGCCAGTATCCATCTTTAATCTTCCTTTTGATCCCATCTCTAGTAAATGTGGCACGTACTGAATCTTTGAAGAATTACGCTGTTTAGAGATGTAGTTTCTGCGCATTCAGAATTTAGCTACAGGAAACGCTGTTGTCTCATCAATAGTCAGATTATTCTTGAGTGGTGAATGGTTCAAGCAGAAATACCCTCCTGTTTATATATTCATTGGTAGATAAACAAGAAGATTGTTTTCCTTGTGTGTTGACCAATTTGGGTAGCGTTACCAAAGTCCAGGTCAGTATTAATTGGTTTTGCTCTAGAGCATGTAACGTTGTATAAACCTTGCCATGAACAGACAATGTTTTCTCCCAAAACTCTGTCCGTGTAGATGCGGCAAGCGCTCCATAGAGAACGACTGAAATCAGCTTTGTCTTTTTGTTTGTGTGCCAACTGCTTATCTGGCGAGATTAAAGAAAAGAGGTGAGCGCTGGGGAAGCAAAACCATTGAAGAACGCAATCTGAGTAACTGAACAAAAAGTTCAAGATGCGATTCGATTGCAGTATATGACTGTCTGCATAGGAGAGGGTATTGGATACTAAAGGGCTCTTTAGGGGAGAAAAGCATAAACTGGTATACAGAGTGGCTTGCAGTTAAAGCCACTGTAATTGAACCAAGACACAGGTTTTAATGGTGGAATGATTAATAACTGAAACAAATTACCAAGGAATTGGGAAATTCTCCATGTCTTGATAGCTTCCGGTCAAGCCTGGATCCTTTCAATGGCATGGTTCAAACAAAAATGAGTTAGAGCTATTGGCCCAGGGGAGATGAGTAGAAGGTCAAGTAAGGTGCTAGTCCGTGTCAGGTTAGCAGGCCTCATCCCAAATGACACACTCTTCCTTCAGCAAGCATTGCCCCAACAGCCATGTGTGTCTTGCCCGGCATCCTCCCAGCCCGAGCCAGGGGCTGTGGGTCGCTGCCGGCGGCACCTGCAGAGGGAGGGAAGAAGACCGTGACGTGCCTGTCACGCACCCTGGTGTTTTGTACTTGAGGTATAAGATGGGAAGAAAAGGGCACGCCGGAGCCTGCTTTAGGGTTTCGAGCACAAGGGAGCAGTGATGCAATCGCTTTACGTCCACAGGGACAGGGATAAAGACCATTATCTGAGATGCTTAAACAAAAGCACTGTTATTTTTCCATATCCCTGTGTTATTGACTCTTTCCATATTTAATCAGTCTAGACATTGTCACTAATTTTTCATAAGAACGTGCAACTTTGCTCCCTAATAGCAGCTTGACTCCACACTGAGCCTATTTGCATTGCATGCTTGGAAGACTCTATTTCTACTAAATGGAGAGGCAGTCATCGGTATGAGACAGCCGTGGTTCTTCACCAGCAGAACTTTAGATCATTAATAACATAAGCTCATGCCCCCCATCTATCAATCAGTTAGCTTTTCAAATAAAATGGTAAGAAATCTGATTAGCTCAATGTAGTTGAAGTAAATCAGGGACATGTATGCACTTGCTGAAGATTGAGAGGCTGGAGGTTTTCCAGACTTCATCTTCTGGCTGAATTGTTGAGGATTTATTTGCCCTTTTATTTCTTGACAGCTATAGCTTTCATTCATGGCAGAGGTTAGAACAATCGCACAGAACTATTTGAAAAATATTAAGATTAATGATTGTACGTGTAAACTATTTTTCCCCACTCAGACCATTAAGGGATAAGAAAATGAAGAAGCTCTTCTCTTTGAGGAAAAGAGACCTTGGAGGTCCTGCCTGTCTCTCTTCAAAAGAAGGATGGAGATGGTTTCCAAAAGAACTGAGGGTCTGAATCAACTTGTGCTGTGAGAATTGTAGATGATCGTGTTTTAGGAGCATCAGAAGGACAAGAAGCTCGCATGCTTGCCTCTGGGGTCACGGAAAAGTATGTGCAGCAGAAGAAAGTAAAGAAGCGCTTTGGCTTAAAGGTGTTGGAGAATATTAGGGCTCTTTAGAGAGGAGACCTGAAATGTTATTAACTCTTTAATACCATTTATTCAGTGGCCTCTGCCACCGAATGCTGGTATTTTCTATGCGGACTTCACTATATAGATAAGAAAACTTGATATTAAATACTAGAGTAGTCCTGGTTTGCATATGATTTGAGTTATTAAATAGCTTTTTGATGATTTCCTGTAGGCAAAGTAGTCAAAAGTATGCATTTTCCCTGTCATGATCATTTGACCTGTGCTATTAGGCTTGTGTTTGCTTACTGGATAAATGTGAGTGCAGAATTCAGTGAAAAGATTTGTGAAGCTGCTCTGTTTTCAGTGTGCAGAGGAGAAGAAGGCTCCTTGCCTTTATTGACGTAAGGTTGTGTTCTTTATGCCGGGATAACTAGAGTGTCTTGCTGCGGATCTTTAATAGAGACAAGGTACCAGTTGTTTTTACCACAACAGAGCAAGGAAGGACAGAGCTGTGCCTTTAGCCTGATGCTCACCAGTGCCGAGTTTACTTTGAGATAGAATTACGTGCTCTCTTTTACAGGCAATCAGTGTCAATGTGCAGTAGCTGTCTGGTAGTCAAAACATATTTTGATCAAACACAGGGAATGGGGCAATGAACAGCATTAAGGAATGATATAAAAAATTTGTTCACACAACCTTTGTCTGAGACTTAGATTCAGAATGCTTTTATAGAATTTCTTTGCTCAGAGTATGAATTTTTATTGTGATTACATTAATAAAATAGACTATCGGCATGAATGAGTTACGGATAATGTTTTCATTTAGCTTTTTGTTTCTTCTTGATAGCCAGGGATCAGCTTAGATCTTGACAGAGGAAAAAATAGGCAGTGGTTCATCCCAGGAAAAATAATAATGTTTTGTTAAAATTTTGAAAAGGGGAGAAAGAAACAGGAGAGGAGAACAGGAAAGGGCTAGAAAGAAATAACGTGCACTTGTACATGGTTTGGAATGTCTTTTTTTGGTACATTTTCTGCTGCTTTTTTCCTAGTCTCTGTCTATCAAGGCAGTCTCCAATATAAATTCTCCAAGACAGTTCAAGAAGGCTGTGGAAATGAACTATTACCTATAGAAGTAGTACAGTCCTTATTGACTTCAAGAAGATAAGGATCTGAGACCTTGTGTAAGTTCAATTCATACAATTACGTGAAGCAGAATGAATCACTGGTGAAAGCAAACTAACTGAAAACTCTTTCGAGATGGGATTTTCAAATTGTTCCACAGGAAATTAGGTGTCCAGACTCCATTAAAATATAACTGAAGCTGGAGCATAACTCTCCCAGTCTTTTCTGATAAACTTCGTTCAGAAAAAGTTCATTGTGGTTAATAACCTTGAACACTCATAGTTCCACTATCAGCTTTAGCCTTGCCATGAAAGAACTTGGAAGCCACGGAAACCACTTCTCTAACATTAGTCCCATGTGATGTGCGACAGCAAAGCTTCACACTAGGGGAGGATGGGGAGCGGTACAATAACTGCTAACGACATCATTTTCCACAAAACCAATTTTAATTTGCTGTTTAGGGACTTGCAAATAGCCTTAAATAGCTCTTGCCATTGAAGAAGCTCATTGGAAGTGCTGTTCAGCAATGCACTTAAACATCTGCACCTTCGTTTAATTGTTCTCCAAGATATGTTTAGGTCAGTCGTGAAAAGTTGCTGTGTCTAATGTTTCTGCTCCCTCCCTTCAGTAGTAGAGGAGGAATAGGGGGAGGAACAGCTGTGTACTCTCCCGGGCTTCACTCTCAGGCTAAGCCTTGTTCAGTAATTGTACAAATATGAGGCTGTGCAGATGCTCATACTGTGAGTTTCCTCCTTTCTTGTGTATTTTGATCGGCAGAATATTAGGCTATGGTTTAGTCTGCAGTTTATATAGATTAAGACACAGTCTCCTGGAACATAGTACTGGGGTTCAACCCCGTTTCCTACAAAAACTGGCAGAAGTTTGCTAAACTGATGATATGAGTCAAACCAGTGAGATTATATTGTCAGTAATAAATTTATTAATGGCTTTTTCTACAGAGCCATGTCAAAACAACCATGTTTCTGTTTCAGCAAAGGAGAGAGAAGTGGTAAAATTCCTGCTGTATGTACGTAATCCATTTTGGGGCAAAAGAAAGAGGTAAGGCAGAACAGAAGTCGAGATGTACCCCCACTTGCTTTTTGGTTTTCCTGCCAGTGACTGCCAGTGGTGGAAGGCATCTCTGTTGCCGCTTCTGTACCTTTTTTAGGTTCTGCTTACTTTCATCAGAATGGATTCTTGCCTGCACACGCAGAGATAGCCTCATAAATCCTAAGGGGCTTCATAAAGTAGTTAGAACCCAGTATTACATCTGTGTGTCACAAATGGCTGTGATGTACCAAGGTATTGCTGTAGATACTGTTCCGGTTTAGGACCAGCTAAGTTCATTCTTTCCCTTAACAAACTGGCTGGGAATATCTAGAGTATCTTTCTAGAAGTTGGGCAAGATTTCTTCTGGAGACATTTTCTTCCTAGAAATCAGGAGCATTTTGTTATTCCATTTATGGATCCTTAAATGTTACGTCCATGTTTTGTGACCTTAATCTTTAGCTTATTCCTAGTCTTGATAGCTTATTGTTGTGCCGGAGCTACATCCTTCTGGCTAGCTCATCAGCAGGGTAATGTTAGCAGTCTTGCTATCCCACCCCCATTTAAACAAGAGAAATACTTCTGTTGCTGTGGATCACCCTAGGGAGAGAGAATGCCTAGCGTACAGGAGGGAGGACAGAGAAGGGGAAGCTGTGAATGGTGGTCTGAGAAGACTTGGACGAAAAGCAGTGGGCTGGGTAAGGAGACTGGACCTGGCTGCTGGGTGTGGTGGACTGTGACCTAGAGGGTTAAGAGAGAGGAATGGGAAAGGCTCAGAAAGGACGGGAGTGGACTCTGGCTGGAGCAGGAGAGTATGTAAAAGTGGGCCCTAAACATACTTGTGAAGTCCAGAACCCAGCATTGCTGCACGTTGCTGGTTTTCTGCCGTTTTTGTCTGTGCAACCTGCTTTCCAGTGCCCCATCTCTCTTCAGTGCTCCTCTGGTGTTAGCAGGTACTGCATCAGCTTTCATACAAGCGTGGCTGTCTCGGTTCTGCTGCGATTCCTGTCAGTACTGCTATGGATGGAAAGTCTGTTTTGCAATTTTTTATAAGCTATTGTTGGTATATTGTATATAAACCATGTAGTACACAGAAATCAACCAAGAAAGGAGAATTACTAAATTATCAAAGTTGCGCTGGAAGAAAATGCTAGTGGCAGTCTGTGTAAGCGTCGTTTCTCCACCGTTCGCTCACCGTAGAATCTCAGAATGGGTTGGGTTGGAAGGGACCTTAAAGTTTATCTGGTTTCAACCCCCCTGCCGTGGGCAGGGACACCTTCCACCAGAGCAGGTTGCTCAAAGCCTCATCCCGCCTGGCCTAATGCATGCGTGTTGTATGTGATCATCCCACCACAGCATTGCATCGCAACTTTTTCAAATGGGTTTGTTCCCAGTAGACCTGCCTAAGGTACAAATCAAGTCTGCGTGGACAAGGGGGCTGCTCTCATGTCAGCTGGGCCTCCACTTTGGGTATCAAAGCTGAAAGGTGCGCAGGGAGTGAGGCTGGAAAGCATGGCACAAGGATGTTGTGAAGTTCCAGGCGGGTGAATGCTGCTCTCCAGAAGTGGATCCTGGCCTCCCACTGAGAAGAGCTCCTCTGGGATGTGAGGCAGGTCGCAAAAACTCGGTCTTTTATTTACGAACAATATGAATTATATCCTCGCCATTGGCTACGCGGAGGTGTCACGGCAGCTGCGTTTGAACATGAAATACTCTGGAAAACTCAGGGTCCAGAGAAATGAAATTAGGCTCTCAAACCTCCTGGCCTTAATCTACTTATGTAGTTCTCCTTTTCCTGCAGTAATATTTTGAAGCTGAATTCAGTTGCATGTTTGCAGAGTGTTTTAATAGTGTACGCTGAAGAGCACCAGCCCCCCCCGAGGGATGGCTTGCCGCAAATGAGGCACTGGAGAGCTCTGCGGAGCAGCAAGGAGGGAAAAAAAATACTGAGCAGTTGACTCCTGAAGTGAACTGGAGCTCCCCAGTGTGGGGAGGGAGCGCTTGTCCTCTGGAAAACGTCAGCCATGGACTGTGCTGGCACATGGATGCAGCAGGTACATCCAGGCTTATTGAAGGCCGTGGGGATGCCATACCAAGGACATCTGTGACCAGAACTGCCCCCCACCCCCACTTGACATTTTGTCGTACGTGGAGGGAGATGCTGTGCAGCCTTTGCTGTTCGCAGCATGGCTGCATCCAGCCCTATTCACAGGGGACTGTCTGGCTGTGTTAGTGTGCTCCTGATCAAATTCAGAGGAAATTGGCTAAGTCTTCTGTTTTGGTGATACGACAACAAAGGCGAAAGCTGAGGATGTTCGTGTTGCTCTGTTAGGAGCAAGGTCTCTTCCCTCCCGTGGGAGAGCTCAGAGTTGAGGCACTGCTTTGCATGACTGCTTAATTTTAAGCCACTGTGATTTTTAGCAGTTACCAGAGTATTTGGCACCTGGGCAGAGCACAGATCTCCAAGAGCCACCCCAACAAAAACTGCTGTACCTTTTGACAGAAATAGGTGGCAGTGTGTTTATTTTTTAGCAAAAGGGCAGCATACATCCATAATCTCCTGCTGGTTATAGACTGTGACTTCCAGAGGTATGTGCCATGCAGCCTCAGTGTGTAGCCCGTGTGAATGATGTGTCGCCGTTTAAACTTCAAACACGTGGATTGGGGTTTTTTCTTCCTAGTCTTGCTGAAAACATTCATTCCAGGCTGCAGCAGCTGGCTGTACATCTGTATTCTCTGGGTGTGCTTTGATTTGCAGTGAAAGACAAACATGTAATTGAGTATAGGATGTAGAATCCTTTTTTTAATTATTACAGAGAACTCTTCAAATGGAGTATGAAGGATAAAAGGGTAATTTCATACCTGAAACCAAAAAAAATTAGTCACAAACACTTTCTCTCGTTCATTTTTTTAGAGCCATAGGTTTGTAAATGACCTGCATTGTTAGGTTGCAGAGAGTCCTTAAACAAACTGCGGTCTTTGGGGTTGTTCACATTAAATGGTCTTGTTCAAAACTGAAAGTAGTCAATACGCCAGTGATCGACCTTCTTTATTCCCCTCCCTGATCTTTTCTGATACATTAATTCCTGCTTGGAATCAAGTCCAGCAGAATTGGCTGCAGTAGGAAAAGCTACTGTTTAAAAAACCTGCCAAGAATTTTTGCTCCAGTTGTGAGCAGAAACCTGGAACTGCAGTTTTTAAAGATGTAGACCTTCTTTAGATCACTGCAAATCAGTAACCTCACTGAGGATGACAGGATTTAAATCCCCCCCCCCCCCCCATCTGATATCAAAATCATAGTTTAAAGTGATTTTTGAAAAAAATCCATGTTACAAAATTCCACAGAAAATGTTTCACAGCTGCTCAGAATTTAAGGAAAGTTAACACTTCCAGATGCACTCGAGAAAAATCTCATTTATCTCATTTTGAACGTAACGTGCTGCTGAAGGTAATGAAATGTAAGCTCTTAAGTCATTTAGTTGCTTTTGAAAATTTTACTTAATGATCAATTCCAGTTTTCCAAAGTATTTATTTTAATGTATTTCAAAAACTCTTAACGACACTTTTATTATGATTCAGCATTCCTTTGGTCTACTTGACATAAATGTACAATAGTACAAATTTTATGGTAAATCTTGTTTACCTTACTAAAAAGAAAAACTAGTCTTTTGTTGCTTTCATACCAGTAGAAAACATAACAGAGGGTCATAATGTGCTCATGAATAAGGGCAGGTGGAGAACTGGAGCAGAGAGACATGGGAAGACATTTAGGGCTTTTGCTAAGTGGAAGCGAAAGTTCTGTGCATTAGCAGTAAATGGGGAGGCAGCAGGGTAGCACTGAAACTCTGCCTGCTGGAATTGCATCCTTGATCTGACTCTTACTGACAGGCAACAGCAATTGAGGTCTCCAAAGGGAAACGGCTGAAAGAAAAACAGGGTAAGAATTAGGTGAAGGGGAGGAGGTTGGCGGAGAAAACAGGTAACTGCAAAGTTAAGTACGAATTAAAAGTCCTTTTGTGTAATCTCTTGAGATCTCGTGGTGACCAAGGCTGTAAAGGATTTGCCCTTGAATGGCAGAAGGGCGTGGGGCAGGATGAGACCAGGGAAAGGCTGACTACAGAGCACATGTTCGAGAGTGGGTGGATAAAAGTTCTCAAATGTAAAAAATAGCAATAGTTGGAAAGAGCAGAAAAGGAGAAGATTAAAAGGTTGACAGTTCAGGCGAAACACAAAACATTCACTTCTGTATGACACTGCAAAGAAATTTCATCTAGGGGTTTTGGTAGCGGTAGTATTTTTTTTTTTTGCGGGAATACAGTGCCGGTATTTTAACAAGGGCTGTGTGTAACAGCGTTTGATGTCCAGCTCAGGCACTCTAGGTTTTCCTGAAGAAAGAAGTTCAATGGTAGCACGTTCACCTTGCCCTTCGGTCTTGGGGTTTCCATAGCTGTGGGCGCTGGGGCTGCAGCAGCTGTGCTGTCGGCACGGTGAGCGTGAGAAGGCAAATTCCAGTTGCAGCAGAAATTCATGGCATTCATTTCGGAGGTGGGTTGTGGAGCGGGATCACAGTGTAACAAACAGCTACTCCTAGTGTGTTGGGTGGATTGTGAAACAGCTTCTCTGGCACCCGTCCCGTATACCTGTGTGCTTTTCCACCACAACTCGCCCGTTGTGCACACATCCGTCGCGATGCTTTGCAGGATGGCGAGCGAGATGATTAGAAAGAGATAGGCCCCAAGTGAATTGTTCTGTTTCCATACAGGGTGCATCGGCTGTGGTGGAGACGTTGCAGAAGTAGCCCCCGGCTGCTTCTCCCACTTAATTTCGGGCATTTCATTGCGGTGGTTTGTCCTCAGTCTTGTTTTCAAGGTTGCCAGCACAAAGCAAAAGGAGTTGCCTAATTAGAACTCCGAAAGATGCTCCTTTTATCGCTTACATCCCGGCCTGTCAGTGGTAATAGGGCAAGTTTATGCACTTCTCACTGGACCTCAGATCTGCTGACCTCTTTCCAGTTTTAACCCATTTTTGAAACCAGCGGTCCAAACTGTTGGCAGCTAAATGAGTACATGCTCACGAGGCAGGGCTGGAGGGCAGATCGTAGCTCTTTCAAAGTAACGGTGTATTTGGGCACTTCATTCCAAGACCACGTCCAATATGAGTTGGTTCATGGGTGAAAATACCCTCTCTCGGTCCAGTAGGATATTATGATTTAGGTGAGGAAATGAAAAATGGATTTAGCTGGAATACTGCAAACCACACTCGAGTGAGCTATTTACTCTTCAGGGGTCTGAAATATTTTATTATTGGGCAACCAAGTGGAATTAACACCGCAGAAGTTTAGTTGGGTATGAAATATCTGTTCTTACACAGCATTTCTAAACTGTTAGCCAAATGAAAGATAACAATGTTTTTTCCTATACTGTTTTTAAAGTGGCCGGTCTCAATCTCTGCTTCTGAATAAACTGGGGGTGGCTTTTTGTCTTCAGTGAACAGGAGATTTAAATACATTTTGAAGGCAATTAGGCAGAGTATTTTTATTTTTGCTCACAACAAACTGCAAGCACAAAATTGCTAGCACAAGGTTGTAGGTTGCTTAATAAGATTATATGCCACAAGTGTTTAGTCCCTTTACCCACTTTTTTTTCTTTTATTAGCAAAATTTTAAATTTCCAGGGCATCTCTACAGAATTCTAAGGGGTCAGATTACAAGGCTGAAAATCCTTATCACTGGTGGCTGTGTGTGCAGAATATATTCCACTAACTAGGTGCTTCTTGCTGTTCCGCTGTTCCCAGGTAACCTGCATCTCTCTCTCCCGGAGTCCCAGCAACATCAGCTACCCTGAAATAGAGCAAATCAGCACATCCTGCAGAAGTGTATGGCTGCCATAAAGCCATTTTCTCCTGCTGTTCTTCAGCAGTGTTGCTCTAAAACGGTAACAAATGACATAAAACTGCCAAACAGGTCTGCAGGAAACAAAAGGCCCGTTATTTCCGCAGTGGAAAGGAACATGTTAAACATTGCTTTCCTTCCCATACCCCCCAGCTGCTGTTGGTGATTGCTGATCAAACCATTGAGTGCTGCTTTGTCCTCCTCCGTGGCCACGTGTCCCTGCCACCTTCCTTTTTGCCAGTCACTGTGTTTCTGAAACTGCCCCAACCGCAGAAGATAGCCAGGTGGAAGAAATCCAGCCACGCACGCAGAGCAAAGTTCTCGGTGTGGTCTGTCTCCACCAGCAGAGACTGGTAGAGCACTGTGGGCTTTGCATGGTCTTCGTTACTGGGTATTTATGGTACAGCTGTACAAGTGCTGCAGGAAGCTGAGGAGATGATGGAGAAGGGGGCTTGCTCTGTACCGTCTGTCACCTGTTCAATTAGTTATTTTCTAAAGACAATTTTATGATATCATACAAGTTGGAAGCCATAATTTTGCTGTCAACCTTGTCCTCAGTGTCCTCTTCTCTGGAAAAAGTAGTGAATCTTTACCGCAAAAGAGATCTCAGTTTTAATTCACCATGCCTGCTATAATAATAGAGGCAGCTTTAAGGTTAGAATAGCATATAGATAAGATGATAATTATTGCTCTGAAGCTCTTCTGGAGAAGAAGGCAAGAAGAAATTTTCCATTAACGTTAAATACAGGAGAAGGTGATGAACAAATGCTTCCACCATGTTCCTTCTCCATGATCAAAAGACACTTGCTAATTGTCACACGATTAAAAATGTATGAGATCTCATGAACATATACAAGACTGTGTATAGCAGCATAAGTAATTGATTTAAATGCATAATTAATAGCTTCACTCAGCTTTATGTTGAAATGCAAGATCAACAACAAGGCATGTATCCAAGAGACGTACTGAAGTTTTTGCACCAAAGCAGCTTATTAGTGAAACTATGCTGATAACTTTTTTACTTTTAGACAGTTGGCTGAAGGGGGAGAAAGGAGTTTGAAGCTCTCTGTAAATTTTGGGGAGGTCTTTGATATATTTCAGAAGCTAGTGAGTTAAAAAACTTCAAACAACCCCAAAACTCAGGCACATCCATTATTTTAACAATTAACTTTTACTTACCAAGAACGTATTTGGTATGTAAAAACATTTAAAAACTTGCTCATTGGTAGTGGTCATAAAGTGTAGAAAATTCTGTGCTTGCTGATTAGGTATCTAGTATAAGTGTAACCACGTACTCCACCAGAAACCCCCCCTGCTTGTGACTCGCCTGCGGTCCGTGCGGAGAACTTCCATGGATTCAGAAAAGACAACGTACAAAGCTTCTGTAGGTTCAACTGTAAATTATGCATTTATATTATACCCAGTGCACACATAGAAACACCACTGCTTTCTGAGGTTTTGCACTTTTACCATATTAATTCAGTAAAATACTTAAAGAGTACTGGTTAATTTTAGGCCTGTAAAAAATACAGTTCAGTACTGGACCCAAACATATTATTTTCTTGTTAGTTTTAGCTATTGTAATTTCTGCTTCTGAAGGAACATTAATCCACTTCACTTTATCTTTTTTTAAGTATATGCCAGGATTCAACTGTTTTATTTCAGTTTGGTAGCACTGAGTTGTTTTTTTCGTCCTAACTGATCGTAATGACAGCTAAACGTCAGCTTCATTTATATCTTAGCTCAGAATATAAACAGAAAAGTATACAAAAAGGAGAATGTTTCGTTATACACTCTGTGAATTGTTTTTGCTGTGTACCTTATGCCAAACAGTTTTGATTCTGCATGTGACTTACAGTCCAAAAGCCATACCGATACATTTTTCTGATTAAATTATTTTCAATATTTTGCATCTAGTGCAGAGAAAACACTGCTATTAAAATAAATGCATACACAAAAAAAAATTGGAACTTTGTTGAAACGTAATTCCATCAAGAAGAAAAACACAATATTTTTATACAACATTTTGGATATATTTTATGTCAAAACATGATCACCAGTCAAACTAGTGACATCTAAACCCAATACATTATTGTGACTTCTAAAAAAAAAAAAAAGCAGAACAAAACTAGATTTATTATACCTCTGCCTTCATTAAACACCATGTGTTGGTGATTTAAACACAACAAAACTCTAGTATTGTTCAAAAGTGTCTACTAAATATAATAAAAAGAGAACAATTAACATTTAGTCTGTTACATTAAAAAATTGGATGTACATATTTCTATTGCCTGTTAGCTTTACCTAAGCCTTTTTAACTACTACAAAAATAAAAAGAAAACAAGAAAACTCAATGTTCAAAGTCAAAAACATTCAAATCAGTTGATACAACATTACAGTACAGTCAACTAACATCATTCAAGGTCTCCTTTTCTCAGTGTATGAGTCTTTAGACCAGTGTTACAAACCTAGTTCAATGCAGTTTCAAAACCGTATGTTAGCTTTGCAAGATACTGTACTCTACTGATGGCTTCAGAAGAATGGGGTTGTGCTACTTTTGAATCACAGGGTAACCCCAGCCTCTCATTAATTTTTATTCAGCACTGTAGTTAGAACAGCATTAAGTTTAGCACAATAACTAAAAAAAAAAAAAAGAAAAAAAAAAAAAAGAATTGGAAGCTAGGTGAAGCTGCCATTTGTGTCAAACAATTGCGATACGCTATACTAAAAAATTCTGAAATATCCACCTGTCCTCACCGCTCTGCCACAAACTAGCAAAGTCAAAAATACAAAAGTCTTCAACTTCTCGTTTTTGCAGAATAAAGCAAAAAAGTCTTTGTGCTCCTTACTACCAGAAGCAAAATATCCTCTGAGTTACCACATGTAATAGCTTCTGGATGTGTCGACTTGGGTTGGCTTGGTCTCTGCAGAACCATCCTTGTCTTTTTCACTGTCACCTTCCCAGAGATTAATAAGTGGAGGGTAGAGCTCATTCAGTGGGATTGAAGAGGTCTTTTGCATATATTTTTTCAATGAATGGTGGTAGTTTTTTCTCTTAAATCTTTTTGCAATATAGACAGAAATGGAGGCAAGGCTAATGACAGCAAACATGGATCCCATTACTGCTGCGAGGGCAGTGCTGGTTTCTTGGTCTGAAATATCTAGCGCAAAAGCTGCATTTTTTGTTGTAACATTAACGCAGGACTTCTGTGTTTGCTGATGGATATTTGACACAGTTAGACACACTTCATAATCTGTAGATGGTTGTAAATGCGTGAGGTTATATTCATGTACATCAACCGGCACCCTAGCAGTGTACGTAATGTGAGGGTTGTCAATCTTCATAGTGGCCGATGACCACTTTAAATTGGAAGTCATGACGTTGGAATTAACTTTCCAAGAAACTAAGATCGAATGCGATTCGGCTTGCTTAACGTAGATTTTCAGAACCTGGGTACCATCCAAAAGCGTTCCGTTCACCCGGATAGTAGCGACCCTCGTGTCAGCCCCTTCTATGTTTTGAGCAACACAGGTGTATCTCCCGGAGTCTTCAACCTGGATGTTAGAGATTTCCAAGGTGCCTTCGCTACTTAGCTTGTATTTGTCAGAGAGACTTTCGACAGTTACTTTATTGCCAAGAGGAGTGACCCAGTAAATTTCTGGCTCGGGTTCTGCCATGGCCCGACAATCTAAAAACACTGTCATGCCAATGTCCAAGTTTAGGTGATTTGGAAAGGTCTCATGAGAGATCATCGGAAGACATTGTTCGCTTGAATCCTGTATTAACACTTCCTTCACCTGCTGTCCTCTGTATTCTGGAGGCATAGCGCAAAACATGGACAGAGGTTCCATGAAACGGATATTGGTTTTGTTTGAGTTGATCCAGTGAATGACACAGTCGCACCTGAGCGGGTTACTGTGGATACTGATCTCACGCAGGTTTGGGAGGGATTCCACCGTCTTTTGGTAGACTGCATTCAAGGCATTGTTGTTCAGCATCAAGCTCTCCAGGGCAGGAACGTTGCGAAATGCCAAACGATGTATGTAAGACAGCTTTGGATTGTTGGTGGCTTCAAGCTTTGTAAGTTCAGGTAGGTTGTCCAGCGCATACCTGTCAACCGAAACGAGTTCTCCCATATTATTGATTCCGAGCTCTTTCAGCCTGAGCATGTTTTTAAAATCACCTTCCTGAATTTTATGGATCGGATTTTTGTTGAGATCCAGGAATTTTAAATTTGGAACTTTCTCAAGTGCAAGCTGAGGAACTTTCACCAATTTGTTGTCATAGAAGGAAAGACTTTCAAGACTATCCAAGCCTACCAAGGCATTGCCTGGAATGTCTGTGAGATACATACCTGCCAAAACTAGACTCCTTAAATTTGAGAGTGGTTTGAAATTCATATCTAGTATTCCAATCACTGGATTTTCTCCAATCATGAGAATCTCTAAGTTAGGAGTAGAATCAAACCAACGGCTGTCAATAACCTTTAATTTGTTGGAGTTGAGATGTAATCTCAAAAGATTCTTCAGGCCAGAGAATGCATTTGCAGAGATGCTGCTGATCTGGTTGTGATTTATGTATAGCTCCTGAAGATTGCAAAGGTCTTGCAAGCAGTAGTCAGTCATCTCCGTTATCTGGTTTTCCTCCAGGTGCAAAGTAGTAAGTTGAGTGAGATTTGAGAGCCCCACATCTTTGATACTTGTGAAGTTATTTTGTGAAAAATCCAATTCTGTTAAATTAAACAGCTGTTGGAGTTCATCTGTGGTCTTTGCAATGTTGTTGCTTTGTAACAGAAGGACTTGAGTGTCACTAGAAAGATTGCTGGGGATTTTTGTTAATCGAAGGTCATTGCAGTCAACTGTCGTGGCTTCCCTGTACGTTGACTGTGGTGTAAACCATGGCCTGATTTCACATACACAAAGCTGTGGACATTCGTTACTCTGTATGGAAGACTCGGTTAAAGAATTCAGTAACAATTCTAGCACCAACTGGCAAACAGTTAAAACAACTCTAACCTTTGCCATGCTGGTCAGCTGTTGAGTTCAGCTCCCCAGCCCCTTAAAATAACAACAGATCGAGAGGATAATTTGTTATCAGGCAGAAAATGTAAAGCTTAAAGTTTAAGGTGAAAGGCTTGGACATCCAGAAGGTGAAAGACGAATTTCTGAGTTTAGAGAGGACAAGAAATGGTCTGCGGACTCTCAGCTGCTCCTCTGTGTTCCAGAATCTTCTGCAAATCAGTGTCTGAAGATGTTCCTGAAAACAGATTAGGGTATATGTCATGCTCATCTCGTATACAGTTCATATAGGATTTAATTTCTTCATCCTTTAAAGAAAAATATCTGAAAACAATCATTGATTAACATTCATCTCTTGGGAAAATCCTGATGTGGTATAGTTAAGTTATGTGGGGTTTGGAACTCTCTTCTACTTGGGATTTACATGAGAAAACTCTCTGATGGTTCCCAAGTGAGTGACTGTAACAATGTATGCAATTATCTGAAAACAAACCTTTTTGGTACCTTCCAGTTTCAGTCTGCGATACGTGTTTCAATGGCTTGAGAAATGCTAAAGATCGAGGAGAGGCTTGCAACTGCAGCTAGGTCTCAAACGAGTGTTCCTAATCCTGATGGGAGTCGGAGTGCCAGAGTTGTCCCCGAGGCTTGGGTTTCAGGTGTGTGGAATTAAGGCTCGGGAAGACATTGGTTTATAAGTTTCAAGCTAAACGCATACAAACTTTGCCAAAATTCATCTGAGTTAACCAAATCGGTTCCAGATAACAGCTTAGCTTTAATCCAGCTAAGCACCAAACAGCAAATTTGACTAAAGGAACGTACTGCCCTTATTTTAGCTGTTCGTGCTGCACTGTGCATCATATGTGAATTGTTTACTGCAATTCCAAATTACTGTGTAAATCACACAATTTGTATCGTTTTAGCCTGAAGTTATTTGTGGAAGAGTACATTTAAATTAACCCAACAGCGTCCAGTGTACCTCGGAAAAGCTGTTGTGTCGTGGGTCTTTAAACACATATTTGTGGAAAATCTAAGCTCTTAGTAAAATCTTTCTCATTCTCACTTTATTGAAGAAGTAAGCTCCGCGAAACAGTTTGTTATCTGCAAACCTATCTATTACTGCTGCTGTAAAAGCACGGGTACGGTTTTGAGAGTTTCTGTACACACATGCGTAAAAATGTGCAATTCAGGGTCTGTGCTGTTAAATACATCGGCTGCCTGTCTTTCACTTCAGAAGTATGTTGCTTCAGCGATGGTGATGCTGCATGCTTGTGGTGGTGATTTCACATGCCTAGCTATATTTTTCTCGGCCTGTTGTGCATATCAGTATTGGCAGATAAAAGTACACCTTTACAGTATTTCACATTGAAGGTTAAACAGGTTAGTGCATGTGTCCAACAAGCTTTGAGTTAAATACAAAGCATATGCCAGCAAGGCATGTGACAAATCTGAATAAGGATTTAAAGAGCAAACCTCTTGAAATTTGAGGCAACACTGTAAATCTCATGCTCTAATGCTTGCAGGTGCAACTTCTCACACAACAGTTTTGCCTTTTTATGTAACTAAAATAATCAAGTTGTCCTATATCTGAGACAGTACAAAACAATGATAAAATGTAATTTTAGCAGAAAGCAGGAAACAGCATCTTTTTCAATTAGAATGTAGTGAAGCCTTAACCTAGTCAAAGCCCATAAAAGATATTGCTGTGTAAAATAATTGTCCTGCTTTCGGCCAATTCTCTCAATCCAGTGTCTTCTTAGTAGCTGGTACAGTGTTATGTTTTGGGTTCAGTAGGAGAAGGTGGTTGGTAACACACTGAGGTTTTCAGTTGTTGCTAAGTATTGCTGAGGCTAAGTCAAGGATTTTCCAGCTTCTCATGCCCAGCCAGCAAGAAGGCTGGAGGGGCAGAAGAAGTTGGGAGGGGACACTGCCAGGACAGCTGACCCAAACTGGCCAAAGGGGTATTCCATACCATGGGACGTCATGCCCAGTATATAAACTGGGGGGAATCGCCGCTCGGGAACTATCTGGGCATCAGTCAGCGGGTGGTCAGCAATTCCATTGTGCATCACTTGTATATTCCAATCCTTATTATTATTATTGTTGTTGTTGTTGTCATTTAATCATTGTTATCATTACTAGTTTCTTCTTTTCTGTTCTGTCAAACTGTTCTTATCTCAACCCACAACTTTTACTTTTTTTTTCTGATCCTCTCCCCCATCCCACTGGGGGCAGGAGGGGAGTGAGTGAGCGGCTGCATGGTGCTTAGTTGCTGGCTGGGGTTAAACCACGACAATAATAAAACTAAATACAGCTTTCAAAAATAGTTTTAAAATAGTCAACTAGATGACTAGACCAGGGCCTGTGGTGACAGGAATGCCATTTATACAACGCTTTCACTTCAAAATCTGATCAGCATATTAAATAATGAAATCACAGGATTTTATTTCAGATTATGATATAATCCTCTAAGTAGAACATGCCAAATTGCATTTGTATTTTGGCATGCCGTTATTTGTTCTGTGGTTGTGTTTTGGAGGAAGGGAAATGGGAATGTTAGCCAGAAAGCATTTGACCCTGTTGAGTTACATTTTTCTCTCTGGTAGCTGAGACTTGAATGAGAGCTGAGAAGACTGTGCTGGAGGGGGAGAAACCAGATGTAGAACAAACATTCCTTCTCAAATAACTTTGAACTGATGGAAGAATTGAACAAGACATTAACTGCATTTAAAAAAAAAATTCTAATGGCACTGTAATAGTAAGGAATATATTAACATAGAGTGATGAGGAAGCTGGCATAAACTGAGTTATGCTGACTTTAACGGATGCTTCTCTCAATAACAATACATTTGTAGCTGTCCCAAAGTAGACAGTTCTGGGAATATTGATGACATTCAAAGTTTAATTGATTTAATTCCAGGTTTTTCAAATTACAGTATTTGCCAGTTAATAATGCGGGCAGTGATTCCATGCAGTAACAATTTTAGACAGGTCCTGGGGTGCTCTGAGCTGCCACTACATGTGGGCCGTTCCCTTGCGCAGGGAGACGCCTCTGGCCCGGCTTTGCAGCCTTGGCTCAGTGAGGCACGAAAGGGAGCAGCACGACCGGGGGCAACAGCCTGCACCAAACCAGATGCCAGTCCAAGAGGCAATATTACACCAAACATTCATGCCTTCAGAGTCTCTCCTGTAACTTTTTTCTATGTAGATGAAGAGAAAGAAGTCCATGCCTTACAAAGCTGAGGGCGCCAATGATGTTTTAGTACTGATTTAGCTCTGATGTAGTTAAGACGAATCATGTAATATAAAAATGAAGCTGCCCGAAAAAGACTTCAAAGCTTCTTTTAAAATATGTTGGAGCACATCTAGATTTTGAAAAAAAATCCGAATTCGATCCTTCCTTTGTTGAATATTTATATCCTCTTACTTGCACATTACATTTATTGCTCATCCTTGGTAAGAAGGCATTTCTGGTTTTATTGAATAGAGTTCTGGGTCTATGATCACAGTAGACATCTGATTTTACAGGTTACTAGTGACACTTTCTCTTCTCTAGCTATTTTCTACTGCAAATGGAATTAACTTTCTTTAACTGGAAAATGTTCTTTAGCAATGACCTGCATATTACTGTCTCCAGTCTCCCCAGCCCAGGGCAGCTTGGATGAAGCTATAAATGAAAATCCAGTGTAATCAAAAAGTAAATTCTGATCGGCTCCACATGCCCCAGTCCATTTTAGTGCTGTGCTTATGTGAATGGCAGCCCAGAGGCCGCAGCATGAAGGAAAAGCCAAGTCATGGACTTTCGTGTTAGCTGCTGCTTATGCTATAAAACCCCATCCGTCACTCTGATAAAAACTGAAGAGGCAGCCATTATCAGTGAAAAAGTGCACTGCGTTTTTTTATATAACTAAATGGCAATGGCTGCTTTTGTTCTGCCATTTATGTCTATATATGATATGCTTGACCATCTCAGCTCTCATGGTTGTAAGAAGAAGCTGCCAGCTCTCTGAGCGGTCACTGGCAGCCATTCCTTTGCCCCTGGATGTCTCAGCTTTCCAGTCTTCCCAGTGTTGGCAGGGCTGGTCTCAGAAACCTCTGTAACATTTAGTGTCCAAAGGAATAAAATAACATGATGAGCAATGGCTCAGGGCTTTTTGGATTAAGGGAGAATATCAGTCCTCAAAAACTCCCTTAGGACAGAGTCATATCACAAAATCTTTTTTTTTTTTTCCCCCCTGAAAATGGTATTTAATATGGGTCATGTGATTGATGGCACTTCCTTTAATTCTGTGTTAAAAACTTCTTTTAACAATACCGGGTGGGGAAACTTCCCCTAAACAGTAAGTGGGTATTATACCTTCTTTCGGGAGATACTGAGCTTGTAACGGATAGCTTTTAGCATCCTCTGCCTTCCCTCTCATTTATTAAATTCCTATTTTCTAGTGTACCAAACCACTACAACAGTCACAACAGCTGTTACCTTGATACCAACAGAAATAATGGTTAATTTTATGGGAGATATATGGAAGGAATTATTTTGCTAGGGGCTAAATAAATGCATTTTCCATAGCACCTCTCAGTAGCCAGTGCATTAAGAAACCACATTTCTGTCAGCAAGCAAACCCACGGCGGCTCTCTGGGACATTAGCTTGTTCGTGTTTCCTGCGGGCAGAAAATGGGAGCGTCATTCCTGTGTCTTCCCATCCTAGAAATGCAATGGAGAAGTTTGTGTAAGGCTTCCCTTTCTGGCTAGGTTGTGCAAACTGTTCAATATCGAGAATTCGTAATGGTGGATATTTGGTTATGGAGCAGAAGATCCTTTATTTCACCTTTGCTGTGGGGTGGAAAGAGGTGTGTGCTGGCAGCCGTAGCCTTGCTGATGGCTGTTAAAGAGCTTGTCTAGTTCAGGTGATCTGAAGAAAAAGTACATTTGAGTCCTCAATGCGGTCAGAGGAGAATATGAAGGGACAATCGTGAAATAAACTGTTCATTAAACGTGTTCATAGTTAACTTGCCAACTAGAAAAAAATTGGTATTAAACATTTTTTTCTTGGTAATAGGAAGACAAAGCGTTGTCACTTCCTTGACAACTGTATTAATAACGGCCAGTATTAAAAATTGCTGAAAAAAGAAACAATATAGGTTGCACATGGATATTTGGATATCTGCTTTGAAACAGTGACACTACCGCAGAAAAGTCTTCTCTCTCCACAGTTAAGTGGTTTGTTCTTGCAAAATTTCTTTTATACTGCAAGTAGCATCAGCACAAGTTTTGGTTGGCAGCAATATGTACTAAGTGTGCCTAGGTAAAAGTTTGAGGGATCGGATACATGAAGAAAATTACCTCAGGCTAAGACAAGCAATTTATTCTGCGCTTGCTGTGAGCCAGGAGCACACGCTGATCCACAGTACCTACCCATCTCTCCACAGAAACATTTTCATATATTGAGCCTAAGTAATGTAGCTAGTCTTTTGGAAAATTGTCTGTTGTGCTAATGTTCTGCTAATGACTCGTGCAGCTTTCTTGTTTCCCCATCATCATAGTTTGTTAAACTACTGCCATAAAAACACCCTCCGTCATCAGTCAGGTCGGGAAAACTTGTCCTGGGCTGCTGTGTCCTGGATTCAGGTGGGTCATTAGGAAAATGCACGTTAGATAGCCCGGCACGCACGCCCAGGGATCCGGAGCGTACTGCGATGAGCGAGTATTAGTGCCAAGGCATAAGAACTGGTGAAGGTTCAGCTAGAACGTAGTGATGAAGAAAACTGAATTCAGCCTGGGATCAGTACAAAGCGCTACTCCATAGTCAGGGAAAGGCAGAGCCTGTTCAGACAGGGGACGCTGAAAGAGGTTGGCTTGGTTGCTCTGGTAAAGATGTAGCCTGAAGAACTACTTGTGCTAGAAGCAACACTGGAGATGAACTGGCCCATAATGAGCTGGCTCGAGGTTGAGTTCATTACAGTCAGGTGAAGACATTTTGACAAGTTTAAGGAAAGGGAGGTGAAAAGTGACTTGCCTTACTTTGGGCTTCAGTAGGGCCTTTGCAGTTCTATATCCACCCATCTTCTCGAGAGGAAAAACTGAGCTACTGGTGCCACACTGCAGGTGAACGATAACCTTTGAGAGTGCTTTAGGAGAGCAAGAGGCATTGAAGTACTGCCACGTGAATATGTACGCGCAGCCACTAAATCACGCAAGTGAGCACAACACAAAACCCGGTCTAAAATGCTGTGTTACTACAATCAGGGCTTACTCCAGTCAAGCGCACCAGTGACCTCGTACATCGAGGCTGGACTTGGTCTTTGAGTTTAATAATCAGGGTATTTACTGCTAACCTACAGAATGCACTCCTTTCCCAGGAATCAAATTTACAAGTGCAATCCTGTCTATTTAGAAAAATATTGAGGAATCATGCCTGATAGCAAGCCTTTTATACTGAGGTTTTTTTATGTCTCCAATGACATCAGGAAATAAGCTATTTACAAGCCTGAATTGTGTAAAATACAGAAAAGTCAAGCTGAAAATAATGTGAGTCAGTTGAAAGAGCATACCAAAATCTGAAAATGGGAGCTTGTTATTAAAAGCAAAGACAAAAACAAGGGCCTATACGACATGTAATAATGGTAAAAAGCTTGAAAACACATCCTCAGGGATTTATAATATTTAAGGTTTGGGGTTTTTTTCCCTGCAAATAATGCCTACTTTTTCTTCTTGTCTGTACACACATTCCATCAAAATAAAGTCAGTGTTTAATTTTAGGGAAAGCTCTGGTGAGAAGGCGATTTGCTGTATTTCAAGACAACCTTAGCATGCTTTATCTGTGTTCTTTTGAAAAATACTTGTCTTATCTCCACAGAAGAAATGCAAAGAGCATCCTATTCATAATGCCTGCACTGCAGAAACAGCATATTAAATCTCTGAAATTTGTAATTTGTTGGGGTTTATTCTTCAGACTTGCATCTGATACAATGTTTTTCATTAAAATACTGAAGTAAATTTGCAGGAGAAAAATTATTTTCATTCATACACTGATCTCAAGTGCAAGGGGCTAGATAGCATGCAGAGTACAGCTACTGTATATTGATGGCCCATCAAATCAACCACGGAATTGCAAGCCAGCTTCTGTCATCGGTTTGAAAATCTCTTACAAATTACCATTAACAAGTAAGTGATATTAGAAACATCAGGAGTAATAAGTGCTTTCCAAACAGTGGGTTGTCAAATTATATAGTCTGTTTTTTCTTTAGGAAAGTAAAAACTTACAAAACCATTTAAAAGCCTTGAAAACCCAAAAGGCGAGATACATTTGTACCTTAGCAATATTCTTACATTAGAAACCCAACTTGTTATCTACTTTCTTAATATGTTTATTTTCACAAAATAGATTAATCTTGGGACAATACGGGCTGTTCTTTTATTGCCCGTGACTCTAGTTTTCATGTCGTGCTACGCAGGGTCTGCCCCTGTTCAGTGCGAAGGCAGTAGTAAAGCTTTTATCTCATTCAGTGGAGAAGAATCATGTCTGTGGTTGTCCTCATTCCATGTAATTACCAGATCAAATTATTTGACTAGATCAGCTTTCCTAACAGCCAACCAAATAACTTCCACTGTTGGGTTAAAAGCCAGTTTCATGAGACCCCTTCCTTGCAGCTCTTCCCTTCTACACTGAAGTTCAGGACAACTACCTGCAGTTGATGGAGGACAAACCGCTGCGGAAATTCTTTCATTTCCACCTGTACATGCTGTCATGCATTCACAGCCTTCTGTATATTTTAAATGCGAGGAAGAATTTAAAACTAATTGGTTTTAGTTTGTACAGCGTCTAAAATTTATGGAGCATAACTAATTTTGGAAGACCTGTTCCAACTATTTTTTGCATTTAGTGTATCTGCTGGCTGAAAAATGCAAGAGGACCAAGACTACAGAAATACTGCTTCGTCTTCTAACAATATTTAAAGAATAGAAATGGAATTCAGTCTTGGCATGCTTGGGATCTCAGAACCACATGGAAGAATCTGACCATTATGTTACCCATGGGGGCACCTACCTCACAAGGATTTCATACTAGAACAGCTCAGATAATCTCTGCTTCTCACCATCTATCAAAATCAGTACAGTTCAAATAAATAAAAATCCGAAAAAAGAGAAATAGCTCTAAAAGAGGAACAAGGGCATTAAGAGATTGGGTTGGATTTTGGAGTAGAATTTCCTTTTTGGTTTTTGACTGCTCTGAGAGCCAAGGCAGCTTGGCTAGTGGAAGTGAAGTGTTAATAATAACGAAATAAGGAGCACACGAGAAGCATTTTTAACCACGGGAAATATGGATGCCAGAACTCCACAGGATTTTCACGAAGCAACAGAAAATCCTCTTCCTCTCTTTTTGCTGACTGGCTTTCTGGCAATGTGATTATTTTGCTTCCTACACAGTTCTAGATCAAACTCCGGTTTTATGAGTCATTCAGGATCCCCCACAGTTGGGAAAGACCCCAGCGTGTAAGTAGTTGTTACTACCATAAAGGATGCCAAGAAATCCTGTGCTAGAAATGGTAACCAATAAATAAAAACTGGAATGAGTCAGTATCTCAGTATGTATTTATAAAATCAATATAATAGCACTGGCTGTAAGAAGGGCGTAAGACTTGTTATTCAAAAATTGTATGTACACCTGTGTGCATATGTATACGTAATAAGCCAGCCATCTATAGCTTCAATTTTATCTTCAAGCAAGAAAAAAAAGATTTCTTTTTCTGGTCCTTGTTACACTCTACTTTGATAATTCCATTTCCTGTGGCTGTACTGTGTGTTTAATTTTCAATTACTAGCGATTAAGTATTAAGCTGCATTTTACTGTTAGCCTACATCTGCGCAGTTTATGCATGTAGCATGCTTACACAGACTTCAGCCCTTAGTCTATTTTATTCTTTTATTGATTTTTTGATTTTTTTTCCTAAGTTTTATGCTTGCAAGATCAAATTCTCTATTTCTGAGCTATACTTACATATAAATGTTAATAAAACCATATATTGACTTGACTGATACGGAGACACCTTACTGTTCACTCAAGACTGTGAACGTACCAGTAACAAAATAAATGGATTTATCATGGGAGGTGCTGAGATCCAATATAAAGGCTGTTAGCACCAGGACAAAGATTTGGAATTCAACCAAGTCGAGATGCGATAGAAGTAATTCCATTAAGCGGCCACAGATTTGGTTTTGGTACTACTCTGAACTAAGGCTTTACTCTGATCTAAGAAAAAAGTTATTTCCTCTCCAGGTAGATAGCTGTATTACATGACTCTCGACTCTCTCCTCTCCCACACTTTTGAATGGGCTTCTATGTGAAGTTTTCTTCATTTTTCTGAAGACCTCCTTCTTCCATTCACAGCTGATAACCCAACATACCATTACACTGTAATGAGAAAATACGTGCTTTATGGAGTATATGTTTTCCATCATCATTTCATTCCAAAATTGTTTAAGTAGTATCACTTGGAACGTAGGGCAGGTCTTCTGCCATATCATCAGGAAAGGAAGGCTCATTCAGCTGAGAATAGTGGAAATGTTAATAGCCTATATTTAGCTATTTTATCTCAAGGATCACCTAAATTTTCAGACTAACTTTGTTTCAGACAGAACACAGATCATAATAATTTGATGGTTGGACTCGATGATCTTAAAGGTCTTTTCCAACCTAAATGATTCTATGATAATCTTGCTTTGAGAAGTTCATGAGAGGGAGAGAGAGGGAGAGAGAGGGAGAGAGAGGGGGGGGAGGGAGGGGGAGGGGGAGAGNGTCATATTTAATGGATTTGTGTGTTTAGGAATAGACCTATAAATTGTTCCTTTAGTTTTAATCCTCAGTCTTGTCATGGCAAAGTCAGCAGTTTTTCAACAGATGGCTTTATTTCATAAGTGCTTGCAAAATAACAGAGGTACTAAAAGTGCTGCCTATTGCAGAAAACATAGGAGGAGTTACTTGTCTCAAAATCTTAAGTTATTGACGCTTTATAGGTAAAGTCTTTACCTAATTCAGGTGATTCATTCAGGCACAGTAATGTTTAATTTGTATATACTAGACTTATTTCTCTTCAAGGTGGCAGAAAGAAAGGAAAACGTTTGTCAATGAATTTATAAAGAACACTTAACTGGTTTTACTTGGTGCCTTATACCGTAATGAAACCATTTTAAAGACCTGTTTTCAAGCAGCTATTTAAAAACTTTTCTTTTTGCAACTGGTTCACTTAACTGGTTGTTCATCTATGGGTCAAAGAAGTTATTTTTGCAGTGCATTTACAAGTCGCTGCAGTGCCTGTTACGAGTGGTGGATCTCCGTAACTATCAATATTTACTCCATTTCTGTTAAGAGTGATGGATCATTTGTAACTTAAAAATTTAGCACGGCCAATCAGTAGCTCATCTGCATCCTAGTAATTATATGCAGCACATTAGCAAGGTATGCATTTACTAGGTATTTTTGGACTTGCTTAATCAAATAAATCATACGATGCATGAAATAACAGAAAATGTAGGATTCATTATATCAATGATAAACACTTCCAAATTACAAAAAGACAATCCAAGCTTTGATTGATATTCTATAAAAAAAAAAAAACCAAAACCAGAAAATGCTATTCTACCAAGTTCTGGACAAGCTCAATAATGCTCTCCGAGTAACTTTTATGTGTTTCTTAGAAGTTACTTAGTCTGATTCTTCACCATGTTGCTGACCAACCCCTGAAAACTACAGAAAACCTGGGCTTGCTCCAGGTGGACCAAGTCTTTTGGACGATATGCAAATGTGGGAGTTGTGACTGCCCGGGGAGCTGAGCTGGCATTGTGGTGCATGCTTTAGATTGGCTATTAGGACAAATGTCTTTACTGAAAGGGTTGTCAGGCATTGGAACAGGCTGCCCAGGGAAGCAGTGGAGTCACCATCCCTGGAGGTATTCAAAAAGCGCGTAGACAGGGCACTTCAGGACATGGTTTAGTGGGCATGGTTGATGGTTGGACTCGATGATGTTAAAGGTCTTTTCCAGCCTGAATGATTCTATGGTTCTATGTCGTGGCAGCAGAGGTACCCTGTGCAGTGCTCGTCGCGCTGCTGCAGTTGCGGGTTAGCGAGGAGTTCAGTGTGAATGCAGTTTTTACATAAAGACAAACTCCAAAGATTACATTTTGCTTGATGACTCAAGTTACATTGTACAAAAGTAGTTATAGATCAAATAATATTAGGCATTGAGGAGTATGTGACACATCAGACTCCAGTATGGAGGAGAAACCCAGGGAACATTTCCCATGAACTGAAACAGCCCTTAGTCTTCTCCAAACCCTTAATGGTACCTTTACAACCCGACTCTGATAAAATAAGGACTAGTGACCTCCAGTGAAAGGGACAAAGACAGCAGTTAGAGCCATGGAGATCTAAGTTAACTGCATTGTCGGTGCTGGAGTTTCTCCACTTTTGAAAGGTACTCACTGAACACAGGGGAATCCAGTTTTGGTTTCAGCCTTAACCTTACAACATCTTTGGTATTGAGTATATGTATATGAAACCAGAATTTGGTATTTCTGGAAGATAACGTTCAATACACGCACAAGGAGTGTCAAATGGACATACCAGACCTATCCTTACAGGAGTCTCCTCTGTCCCAGCGGCAGCTATGCCATTTTTGAGCCCTGCACTTGACTTCCAGACCTCCTGCCTGTCTACAAAAGCAACTCTTTTGAGATGAAGCAAGTGACTCCCAGGCCCGGCCCCAGGGAAATGGGGCTGGCGCTGTCCAGCGGGGACTCAGGCTGCCAGCGGGACGGGGTGGCGACGGCTCCCACCCACAGCGGTGGAGAAACAAGCTGGTGGGTAGATCCTGCTCTAGTCCCGCTCCTGGAGCATCATGGCATGAGGAGCACCACCCGCCCTGACACCTGCCTGGGGTTCTGCCCCCTTCGCACGCAAGAAGAGCCCTCTCCACACGAGCCGCCCACGCGTTACCCTCCCCTGCCTCGCTGCATGCAGGCGAGGGGCCGCACCTCACCGAGACTCGCTGAGCCGTCGGCGAGAGCGGCCGCACAGTCCCCGCGGAGGTAAGCGCTGCCACCCCGGCGTTCGCCAACGCTGGAGTAACCAGCGAGAGGCAAACCCTGCCAAGTACCTTGAGGGGGGCTTGGCTTCCAAAAGCGGTTGGGACTCCGGTCTAATCAAAGCTGACAGATGCATAAATTGCTGGAATCACCAGTTTGTTAAATTAAATACCTGGAAACGAGATGCTGACAATCTCTAGAATTTCTAAATAAAACCCATAAGTATTCTTTGCCTCCAGTGTTAAATGGACCGCTTCAGTTTGTGAAGTGGCCGGGGAAAATACTGTCCTGTGTTACCACAGAGGACTAAAGGGCAGCACCTGAGGAGAGAGAATTATGTAGCAAGACCACTGTACCCAATAAAATAAGGGAAAGAGCCGTTCCTCTATGGCACTTTTATAACTTCTGTGCTTTCTCAGTATGGCATCCTGCTAGATATATCAAGACCGTTACTTACAATTGCTTTGTCCTGTCGCTCTTAAAGTTAAAAAGAACAGAAAAAAGCAATAGGTATCTACTCCCATGTCAAATACTTGATCTTTAGAAACTGTGCTCCAGATAAAAACTAGGTCCCGTTCGTTTGATAAGTCAGCCAGCTGGAAAGTCAAGAAAATGCTGGCTTGTATCGCCAAATTAAGATCTTACGAATTAGAAGGTAAAGTTATAACTACATTTTTGCGGTAGTATTTAAGCGCAGAGACTAATTCTCTTCCCACTGATGCCAGAGACTTCTGCAGTCTTCAACAGGAAGAGAATTAGGCCAATACAAAATAGGCCAATCCAGTATTTTCCTTCAGTGCCGTATGTAGAAAAACGAAAGACAACATCTAAATAACAAAACAAAATTTGAATAAAGTTGCAGGGCTTTAAGCAGCAACGAGTAAGAGAATGTGGTTTAGAAGAACTTTGATCTGGGCACCCCTTAAACCTGTATGGAGGCACCTGACCTTATGAAGTCCATTAGTGGAGGACTTAATTACTCAGCTACAGGAAAAGAATGAGACTGGAAAAATCATTTACTAACTCAAGCACATCCTCAGTAGACTGTTTCGTACCAAGTAGTCCTTTGATTCCTCTTGGCAGAATTTAAGCACTGCGCGTCTTAGAGAAACACCATTATTTACTAGTTTTATGACATACCGACAAATGCAGTTTCTAAGCCAACTCTGTGATTTTCTTTACTCTTGCCCATCTTTCCTCCCGTAGCGGGTACACGTTAATTGTAGAGACAAAAAGAAGTACGGGAATATTTTCCAGTGCGCTTTCTTGGATTTCCACAGATGCTCCTGACGGAGCAGGCATGGTGGGGACTGGCACCGTCCTGCCCCCGCTCCCCCAGGATCCGAGCAGGCCTTGCCAACCCGCGTATCACAACTGGGAGAGAAACTACTTCAACTCAAAAGTTCCGGTTTGTGTAGACCTCGCTGTGCTGCAAGTTATTTTTAAGAAAGATGTCTTTTGTGTTTGCCATAGCACTTAAGGCCTGATCCTGCTAATTACTTAACTGCTCTTGACTGGAGCCTGGAATTTGTGATTCCTGGGAGCATCGTGCATCTCCCGTGATGGCACTCCAACTGGGAGAAGATGCAAAAAATCAGCTCTCGTGAGGTTGAAACGCAGGTTCCCTGTCAATTAGCATTATATAAACAGATAGGAGGGGAAATGGATTTATGTGCTTCCAAAAACTTTACATAGATTTTCTTCAGTTCTCTGTCTACAAAATGTCTGCCAGGAAAAAATCTGGAGCTTGGCAGGATGAAGCCTCACACGTGTATTGTTCGTGTAACTATGGTAACCTACAAATGCCACCAGTGTTTCCATTTCATACACAAATGAGGGGACAGCTGTGGAGACCACATGTCTGCCAATGGAATAATATATGTGAACTAGGATGGCTTGGTCAGAAAATTACAACTCATTTATATTAATCAGGGCTTCAAAGAACAGTCACCTCCGTAGTTACAAAGTGTGCAGTAAAAGGAAACGATCTCTATTCCTGAAAATGCTTGGCTCTTCAGTAAACATTTTCAGCACCTTGCTACTTTGCTGGTTGAAAAAAGAAGAAAATAAATGCTGCTAACAACCAGTGCTCTTCTATAAATGTCACTTAACTTTTTTTTCTTTGTTTTTTTTTGTCGTCTTCTGATGCCTCGTCTTAGACTGAGCCTGACACAAAGCCCGACCTGGGACCAGGCATGCTCTAAGGCATTCGCCTGGGAAAGCAGCAGTTCCAAAAGAGGCAGAAATAATGTGGCATAGAGCTCTAACCCAGCTACCTAAGTGAAGAAACCTTTTTTTTTTTCCCCGCTCATCCATATCATGAACAGAAATAAAAGCTTCAAAGCAATTCATACAAGAAATTGAAAAAAAAAAAAAAAAAAGCCAAAAAACCCCAACACCAAAAATTATTGCTTAAATCAACTTGGAGCTTATATCATCCCTAACAACAACAACAACAACAAAATCGGTAGACTCAATAATGCAAATAAATTACCTTTTCAGTAAATATTAAACTATGCAAGCTGCAGTACCAGTAATATTTGACTGGGGTTATGATTCATCCAAGGTGCTTTAAGTGTCCCTACAGAAAAAAAAAAAAAAAAAAAAAAAAAAAATCAAGAGCTGCTAGCTGGCGCCTGCCTTGGCAGCAGCAGCCTGCTGACAGACGGATGCAGCAGGAATACAGCAGGCCGATTAGCAAAAGTTTTCCCTGGCTTCTGCAGTGCCACGATACTGTATCGAAGTAAAACAAAAGGCTGCAGCATTACCTACGCGTGGGCTGCCTCCTCTGCCACCGCGCTTCACATCCCGGCGGCAACTGGTATTTCTTCAAATACCGAGGGGCACTCAGTGGTTTTTTATGATACGATGATGAAAGCCTTAACTAGTGCTTATTTAAATGATTGCATTTTCTCCATGAGTTGGAATCAAACGCACGTATGACTGGTTTTAAACCCAGCCTCCAAGCTGGATCCGTGCCTACACAGTTGTCTTGAGCCCTGGTAAATCAGACTGAACAGAAGTTTCTTTTTGCAGCATAAGTCTGGATGCGCTTAGCATTATTCATGTCCATAAAAAAAGGTCTTTTGACAGCTAACATTGAAAAGTTTTTATCCCTTTATAATCTACGCAACTTGATACAAAAACGTATTCCCTTCAATAATCAGTAGTAGTATTCACATCTGTTCTAGGTAAATGGAAAATACTTCATAGGCATCGCAGTAAGCAGCCCGTTAAAGTCCAGAATCCCTACTAGGATATGTAATTTTACGGGGACTATATAAAATTTTATTCGGCTAACTTTTCAACTGTCGAGACAAAAGTTAAAACTTCAGCTCTCGCAAAGCCCGGGGGTCCCTTTGGGGCCGTGGTACGACAGGCTGCCGCAGCGCGGTGGGACCCGGCTGTGCGGGGCACCGCCGGTCTGCCCAGGCTGAGGGGGTGTGCCAGAGCCCACAGTCCCGTCGGACACACCAAATCCTGTACTCTGAACCATTCGTCATCTGGGGCAGCTTCGTGCATTGGTTTCTCTCTCTCTCTCTCTCTGCGTCTGCCTTTTAAATTAATTTAAATTCCAACTTGCAAGACTTTTGGACATACTTTGGTAAGACTCTTCAGGCAGCAGTCAGGACCGATGTGGTAGGTGACTTTGGGCATTTGGAGCATCTGTGAGATCGCCTCACGTACATCTACAATATTCTCCGTAAGAGGTTTGGACTCGTGGTTGGAAATACCGAGTTCGTTTTGTAGGGATCCTGTAAGTCTGCAAGGAAAAGGCTGAAGGGCTCGCAAACTAGTTTTTATGGAGGAGATTCATTACTTGGGAACTATCACGCAGCTCCAGGACAAAACCAGAAGCATCCTGCACGTGATCTCTCGCCTCTGGACAACATGATTTTCTACTTCGAGTTTCATTCTGTGACTTCTCCTTCTATCGCCTAGTGGGGAAAAAACTGCACCGAACCAGCCCTAAATAACTGGGGGAAAGATGTAAAATAGCAGGCCAACATCTGTTGGGTTCCTCCCGCTAAGGCAGAGCCCGCCGGCACAATGCGCTCTCTCCGTCTCCAAGGGGCTGTCCCGGGGGGGTTG
>VYZV01019557.1:234572-246072 GCA_013401275.1 Pandion haliaetus
GTTGAGCTCTGGAGTGGCTGGCAGTGGCTGCAGTGTATGAGGGAGAGGAGGGGGGAGTTAGTGTGGTGAGAAGTTGAGGGGAAATTATGTCCTAAAGAGTTATGCCCTCGGAAATATTCGTTTTTTTCTAAGTGGGGCAAGTTCTGCAGGTGGATTTAAAATGCTGAAAAGCTGTTATGGCTGTGCCACGGCAGACAGTTCCCCTGGCTCGGTGTGGAGCATCCGTTCTGCACGGAACTGGGCAGAGGATGAGGACTCCGTCTCCTGCTGTTACCTCTTCACCCGCTGGTACTTGGCTGTGGGATGTCAGACACAGCCGGGGAGCGGAGGTGCAACCCAGCAGAGAGCAGCTCTGCGGCATGGGGGATGGACGTACAGCTGCGCCCGGACGTTGGCCGGAGCAACACATCCACAAAATCACCTGGTTTGGAAGAGCACCTGGGACGAGGAGTGTATCAGGTACAGTTTTCCCATCGCCACGCAAGCCGTGGGCTAAGCTCCCATACTGGGGCCTGTGAAGTTTGTCTTGTTACAGGCGTTGTTC
Source organism: Pandion haliaetus (assembly GCA_013401275.1). Classification (NCBI taxonomy): domain Eukaryota; kingdom Metazoa; phylum Chordata; class Aves; order Accipitriformes; family Pandionidae; genus Pandion; species Pandion haliaetus. The sequence continues at coordinate 235,117 of VYZV01019557.1, forward strand.
ATTAGTGGTTAAATCCCATTCCCCGTCTTTGACCTCCCAAGGCTTTTCTTGCAGCGCAGCTGGGACACTCGCCTCGCGTAGAGAAGCGAGGCAAGATGTGTGGAGGCCGTATGGGACTGTGCAGTCCCGAAGCGCGCACGGTTCACCTCCCGCAGCGCGCGTGCTCGTCTGGCTGTGAGGCTGGTTTGGGATGGTGAGGTACAGGAGCCCTGTACAGGCACGTAATTCACTCCCGACTGTACTGACCATCCCGTCAGGCTGCCTGACGGGTCAGTATTTTGGGAGTGCTGCAAAACGTCAAAGTTTTGTAGGGACACTGACTGGTAGTTCATGTCTTTCTTAAAAATTCAAGCTTCTAGAATGATATTTACCAAGAAAATGCCAGCTTCATTTAAAAAAAAAAGGTTTCATTCCTTTTGATTGCATAGAAAAGCTTGAAAGGCATAAACCTGATAGACCTAAACATGCAAACAAAAAGGAGGCAAAATATAGTAAGCATTAAAATTTTACAATCTTAAGCTGGTGTCTTCGTTTCTAGGCACTTTTCACAACATCAAAACATTGCGAATGAGAATAATGTTGAGATGGAAATTAAAAAATCTTTCATTCCTACAGACTACAAATGAATATTTTTGTGCAATAGAGAGTAGCAGAAGTTGGTTTTTTCCCCAGGCTGGTATCAGTAAGGTAGCAAGAGCTCCACGAGTAGCGGCTGCAGCTCCTCTCGGACTAAGGGGAAGGTTTACACTGAAGGAGAAGCAGAGCAGATTTTCCTCTCTTGTGTCGTCTCCCATGAACTGCTGCAGGTACAATCTCTGCAAATACTTTCCTGTCAGCAGTATTCAGGCAGAACTGAGTGCTCTCCCAAGCACTCCTGCTCAGGTGGCCTTAAAAATGAAGCTCCCAGGAGAATAGGAGATTTCCCACCATTTGGGCTGAACATCGTTCTTTTTGATTGCCTCTTTGTTCTCATCTCCTCTCCTTCCGTGCCCTCTGGCTTCATCCCCTTATTCCTTCGTTCTCTTTGCATTCGGCTACTTTCCCGCTTCATCTCCATCTCCAAAAGTGTAGTGAAACAAGTATGATGTTCGCTGCCATCACCGTGTTCACTCCCCCGTTTGCTGCCCCATACCTGTTTGCGCGGGCAGCTCCGGGACAGAGGCCTGTCTGCTGGTTTCCGTCTGGACGGTGCCTGGCATTTTGGGGACCAGGCCTTTAAACCTTTAAAAGGGTCTGAATAACTTGCGTTGGATAATAATAAAACAATGCAGCTCTCGGTGACCTGTCATGCGTGTCACTGCCTCTCTTCTCTGAAGCAGACATCCTACCATTAAGCTGCTTAACGTCCTGAGTGTATGCATAATCCATTATCCTGAACTATGCTGCAGGACTCTAATGCGCCTTTCTGTAAGGAATATAAACTGGGAAGTGATACCAAGTGGGCAAGAGAGGTAGAAGGGGCACCACCAAAAAGAAAAGGCTTCCTACTGGACAGGTGAAGATCTGTTGCCCTGTGTCCCAACAGTAATAGCTCCTAATCCACATGGGACTGAAATAAATCCATAAACGTAGGCAGCATTTAGCCGGAATTTTTGGAAGAGAAATACAATTATTGCTGAAGACTTACTTGTGAGTTAAGTAGAGAAAGAGGTATTACAGTTTGCATTTTGTGCCAACAGGTTCCTTAGCTTAGATGACACTTTTTGTTAGCGAGATGAAATACTGCTAGGTTTTCTTTTCACCCAGTGTTTCAGATGCTGTGCGTTTATTTTCAAAATTGCATGAGTGTGCTGGATTTATTCAGAAAGGTACCAGCACTGCACATGCAAATTACCAGTGAGTAACTGTGTAAGCCAATGACCAATTACATCAATAACTGGTTATTTGCATAATGCATTCCCAATTATGCATGCAGATATAATAATTGGATGCACAAATGGTGTAAGTGATTGCAGGTGCAAAAGTGTGGATGCGATCACGTGTATACGGACTACAAAAAGCAACTCGGTGTGAACAGCAACTGCACCAGTCACCGTGGTGCTGCTGTACAAAACCCGGGAATTTCAGTCTTTGTTTTGACCTAGAAGGATCCTTCTACCTGCTGATTGGAATTGCATTTTTTTTTCATGAGAAATAAACCAGCTCTTCAGTAGCAATGATTATTGTGCTTCACCCTTCCTTTTATTGACAATTGTCTATATGTACGCAGATGAGAACATCAGGATGTCTTTATGTAGAGAATTCTATAATAAGGAGCTAAAGTGACACCAGGCAGTGTTTTTAAAGCAGGTCAGTCATTTCACACGCTATTCCATCTCACTTCTCTTATGTATTATTAATTGTGAAGCTTTTCCTTTTGGTTGATGTATCTTTTCCCAGCTGATCTGTCACGTGAATGTTTCATGAGGAGGGACTCTAATCTCATTTCATCATTTTGCTAGGAACCCCCCAAAGCTTCTTAGAAAGCCAGAGCGCCTTGCAGACAATGGAAGAGTTTCACTGCAAGCGTCTAATTTGTATTTACCCCAAGAGCAGAAGTGATAACACGCAGAGCACGAAGCCCCCGTCCACTGGATTCCCATCATGTGCTAATGGATGAACATCCATGAAAACATTTCTTTGCGTCTTCCGATGCGAGAAGTGATGCACTGTATTCAGTCAGTCAAAAACCCACTCTTCTCAACTACGCTGGGGTGGAGGTCATATGTAGACAGGGCTGAGCGTGCAGGTCTCAGAGAGGTAGGCCTGACTCGGGTCTTAAGAGTTGAATTTTCAATTCCTTATGAACAGGACGTGAAGTACTTGTTTCTGTCTCTGGGAGAAAGGTTGGGGTCTCGCCGTCTAACTCAAGGAGCTGAATAGGTTGACATTTCATTTTATGCAGTCTCAAGCATGTTTGAGATACAGTTCTCCTTTACCATGATAATGAAATGATTACAAAAGGACTTGCGTAGAGAAACCTATTATGGCACGCTGCAGAAATACCAAAATGAAGAGCTGCCTTAGATCTTTGTAGGCAGCAGAGGACCGGTGTGGAAGAGGACTGCCCTGACGATGTGTTGTGCACAGCTCTGCTGCTACAAGGGCAGGTGACCGTCGTTTCTGAAGAAAGAGTGGCAGTGACCAAGCTCAGGGGACTGGGCAGAGGGACGCGGTGTTTGAATCCCAGACTAGCAGGTGAGGCATTAAAGGACTGGTAATATTACCCGTGCTGTAAATACACGCAGGGCTGATTAGTTACTCTTTGACTCCGGTTACTGCAATGGAGTCTCTGAGTTGCTTCTGGCTTACACACATGAGAGAGAACACATGCAACCCCTGTGCTCGTTCCAGCTCCCGTTAATGCCGCTGTCTTGGGTTTGCCAGGTCCGTCTGCAGCACCACCGTAGCAGAAATAACTCTTGGGTTGATTTCAGAGCTGCTTGCAATACCAAATGACATAATTAAGTATTCCTTCCCACCTAGTTCAGCTGCTGCTTTCGGTATGCCCAGCCTAAAACCATCCTTGCCCCTTTTCTCCCCACCCCTAGTTCTCTACTGAGAATATTTTGGCCATGTCGAAGAATTCAGTATTTCTTTTTGAGTGTGTTTTTTCCTGTGGCTTGTTTGTTGAAAACCTTCTTAGTGTGAAATTAACTTTGAAACTCATGGACCTGATGAGGTATTGAGCTGACATCTGTAGATTTAAAGATGTGCTCTATTAGAGAGAAATCCCCAGTAGGATGTTACTTTGCCAAAACTAAGATCTTTTTTGCTCAATATTTCTGTGTATTAGCATCTGAATATAGCATCTCAGTTATTGATGGGGGGACTGTGTTCCGATTCCGTGTGAAATAAATGAAAATACTCTGCAGTACGTAAACTGTAGGGGAACCCTTGAGCTTTCAAGTGGGTAGCGACATAAAACCTTGACTGTATGTATGCCGTGTAGTGGCATGTTTAAAAAACAAAAAAAAGAAAACCACTCTTTATTACTCTCCATCTAGCTCTGAGACAAAGGTTTCTGTTGAGCAAAAAGCAGTTATTTGTGGTTGGTGCCCACGCTGGTGCCCTGGGCAGAGGGTTGCGCTGGTGTTGACGGCTGGTTAGCCGGTGCCGCAGGATGGAGCCGCACAGAGGAGCTGGGCCTGGGCAAGCTGCGTAGGGAAGACTGAACCCGGTGCCGCCTTCGCATCCTGCGGGGAGAAGTTGCACGAGTCTATCTGGCACTTTTTAGTGAGACTGGGCACTCAGTCTGCTTGGAAAGCGTGAAGGTAAAGCAGGTCGCTTTATCCGTCCCACGTGTGGGGAAGGATCTGAAGCTGCTGTGAGTTACAGGCTGCATTTTACTCAATGAGTCAGTGATCCACAACGAAAATCTTGTACTCACGGTCAACTAATGCAATGGCAATTTTGGGTCCTATACACTATATTAATGAATTATGATCTTGTGTGTGTGTGTGTGTGTGTGTGTGTGTTGGGGGGCTGGGCAGCATTCTTTTATAGCAGGTACAGTGATATTTCTGTTTTTAATAGAAAGAATTTTAAATTCAAGTGTCATCCTGTTTCAATGTTAAAAGACTTCATTACAAGTATGGTGTAAGACTATACGTTCTTTATGACAAAAGGAGAGGGGAAAGGTAGGTAGAAATATAGATGCTGCACTGGTTTTGTTTGAGCATATGTTGACTAAACTAACTAAATCCTGGAGATTCAGCTCCCCTCAAAGCCGGACTGTGATTCTGAGGTGCCTGCAGAGAAGGTCACCTACATTTCAGCCTTGCATGTCAAAATGAAAAGAGCGCTCCTGAGCGGATGCTGGCAGAGGTGCTGTGGTTGCATCACTGCTCTGGAAAAGATGCACAGGAAAGGCATATAGGTATGAAGTATAAGGCACGGAAGGTGTAAAAAAGGCCAGTAACAGCATTTCATAGAAAATCTGCTGTCCCTGTGTAGGTGATAGATATCCATTGCCGTTGCTGTGCTGCTTCGTCTCCGTGCCAGAGAGTTTCTCCCTTGTGAATATGGATGGGTGACAGTTTGTGGTGCTCCCGGGAGTGCAGCGATGGGTGCTGCACCGAGGGTGACGCGTGGCCGCCTCGTGCTCAGACAGAGCAGTGTCTGGTGTCTCAGGCTCCTGGGTTTGGTAACTGGGCAAAGGATGAACACAGAGGAAGACGACAGAGGAGTGACCTTGCAGTTTTCCTCTAGAGTTATGATTCAGTTGCTGGGTGTATCACAGACATGGGCATGGCCTCGGCCGAGCTGTTGAACTCTTCCTCTTCTGTGAAATGAGGATTCGCAGACTTTGAATTTCCCTCTCTTTCCTGTTGTGGTTGCAGTTGCCGCAGACTGGGAGGAAGCACAGGGAGTAAGTAGTCCGAGAACTGTATTTTGCACAGCTTAGCCTGAAATGTAGCTCTATTAATACCGAGATAAGCATAATTTAAATTCAGTTTGACCTTAAGTGGCAGCTGTGACAAAGCATGGCATGTTTGAGGTCTGGATACAATTATTTGGAATTGCTAAACACCATACTTCAGTCATGACCTTTAGATTGCACCGAAGCCAGAGGAGGTCCCCGATTTTAACTTCTGAACTGCAGATCACCCCATTGGAAAGACACTTCAGAAGCTCTTATAATCAGGGAGAATATTTTAAAGTGTGTAGAAGCTATAGGCAAAATATTTATTTTACACACTTGTCTGCATTTAATCCATAAATCTATCTACTACGATAGTGTTTTACTGGTGTAGATGAGGCAAGTAAGCTGAGATCATAGCAGACATGTCCTATAAGGCTTTACAGAAAATCATTGCTTTTTAATCCCTTTATCCCTGTTATTTCCTACCACTGTGAAAATCCAGTGGCAGGGAAAGCTGGCACAGTGTAGGACAGATGCATAGTATGTAACGCTAAGCAGGCAAAAATCCTTCTGTTGGTGTAACACTCCAAACACGTTATAAATGTCAGTGTTAGTGCTATATGTCCTACATAAATAAAAATAACTTATCAATACTCAACTGAGTATTATACATCTTCAGGCTAACCTCGTGCTGTCTTGATATCAATGACTAATCTTCTAATTAGAGTTAGCCAGAAAAGTTGAACTGGACTAGTTTATGAAAAGCAGGTACCACCCAAGTGGCTACCTGGGTGTAAAAATGAGTTGTATACTGTGTGTTATATAGTACCTGATCTCAAGCCTTTAATTTTTTTTTTTTTCATTTTTTTTTCGTTATTTTCTCCCTGCATAAATGCTGAAAACATGCTTAGACAGTTTAATTGAGCTGGAATTTCCAGAGGGCACCTAGAAATTTTCAGGTGCATGATTGCTTCCTTGATCCTCACATTAAAGCATTCTCCTGTCTGTAGTACAAATTTAATCAGCTGAGCTACATCCTCTTATGCTGAAAGGTCCAGGAGCTTTGGAAGTTGGCTGATCATGGCACTGTTTGAGATTATTTGTACTACAAGGGTGAGAATGGATTTAGTTTAAGTGCAGGAGAAAGGCTTCCAGTGTTGCAACGTGCCTAGTGTTTGGGGAAGGGGGAATACTTTGTAAGACTTTTGAAAGGGAACATTTAAAGATGAACTTGGCAGTAGGTGCAGTGCTGTCTGTGAAAGATTTGTGTGAGTAGTAACAGCAACAGTTTTCTCCCAAAGTAAATCGCTTTGATTTCAGGACAGCCCGCTTGGCTGATACCGAGCAAGGACAGAACCTCTGCAAAACACCCAACCACCTTTTTGTTGGTTTAGGGTGTACGTAGAGCACACCGATTAGAATGCCCCAAATCCTCTGAATTATAAAGATCAAAAATCTCCTGCTCTCTCACAAGGGAAGAAGTTGGACTGATGGGATTTTCTGACATGCTGAGCGTAATTCAGTTCCTGTTGGAATCAGAAGTTCTGTCATCTACTCGGTACAAGTACCACGAGGCCTGAGCTTTGCTTGACTTGGTACCTCACGGCCCCGTACATTTGCAGTGGGACAGCCTGGTCCTTGAGCACCCGCCCCAGCATCCCCCCGCTCCATCCCCCTCTCTGCTGCAGGAACCCTGCCCTCCTGCTCCCCACCGCTCCTTTTCTCACAACAAGGTCGTCGCTGTTTATTTATGCAGTTGAGGGCTGCAAATTGTAGCTAATTAATGCATGCAGAACCTCTTCCCCATCTTATTAACCACAGAGGAACAAAGCTTTCTGAACCTCCTCCTTTCTTTCTCGCTCTGTTAGATTTTCATCGCCGTATGATTTTCATGGCAGCTTTGCGAGAGCAGCTCACAGGCTGGCCGCAGGCTGGAGCACGGGTCTTCCAAAATGCTGGCTGTAGGGACATAGCCCCAGATGGATAGACTGGAATATATGTGATCTTTTAATCTAGGGCAAGAGAACATATGGAGCAGCAAGGCAGCGTCAATTTAAGATTTTGACAACAAAAATATGGGTTCTTTCGGCCATAATAATTTAAAACAATGGTTCATTTTTCTGCTGCTCCTGACATTCAGTAGAAATTGCTGGAGAGTGACAGGTTCTTGGGCTGTTCTCATCCAACTTTATAAACATCTGCCTTAGGAAATGACTTTGTACCTAGCCTATGAGCAGTTTTCCAATTATTTTACTAAATAAATACAAGTATTCTGTAAAAACAGCTGCTCCTCTTAGGAGATATTTTTTCCATAAGGTAAAGAGAATCAAAGAGAATGTGCTGCTTTTAGATAAGTGTTCCTTTAGATAAGGAATAAATGCAAAGAGCTGAGCCGAAGAGCTGCGATGCTGAAACCCGGAGCAGGAGGAGCCCTCTGAGCCACGGCTTGCTGCGACGGGCCCCGGCTCTCCCTCTGCTCCCTGGCCAGCCACGGCTCCTGCAGCGTCCTACAGCCCCTCCAGCTACTGCAGTTCTCAAAGTTTTATTTAACTTTTAATTTTTTTATTTAAAGGGATAGAGACAGTTTACACTCCATCGGCGTCTCTGCTGTTTGCATTTCAGCATTCCACCACGCACGCTGGAGGCAGAGGCTGTGATATTACCTCTGGTTTGTTTATGGAGAACAAACACGTCCAGAGCAGCGCACGTATTTGGCCGGCTTCAGCGAAGTCCGTGGCAGGGCTGAGAGTTGAACCCCAAGTTTTTGAGTTGCCAGTCTAGGCCTGGTTAATCAGCCAACCCTGCTAGTCTTCAAAATACTTTTAAAGTTTCTTTAGGTCCGAGACGGTACTGTGGAAACGTGCTGTTAATGCTCGTGGTGGTAGATGAACAGAGCTTCCTCCCTCTAGGCTGGCTGTCCATCCGTGGCTTCCACACAGAAACCTTATCAGCCCAGAAGAGACGGCTGCTGGCCAAAGCAAACCGCTGTATTCGTGTGCTGTGCCGCAGGGTGTGACTGCCTGTCGTCCCGGGGAGAGCCCTCAGGTACCCGCACATCAGGTCCTCGTGTATTTGTCAAAATCTAGCCACGTGCTGCACCCAAACCCCATACCTTTGCTGTGAAAACGCACACAAGGACCCCGACAGCCTCCTGGAGACCTGTCTGCCCGTGAGGAATACCAGAGCACAGGCCAAGGTGAAATCCAATAGAATAGTAAAAGACAAGTGAAAAGGCTGACTTTCCTGTGGATTTTTTAAGCATTTAATAGAACTTAACAGAGCATTCTCTCTCTCGCTAAGGAATGATAAGATGGCTGTAACAGCAGCTTCTACAGACCCTGCTCGTATAAAACCTAATTGGTTTCATATCTATTAAATTCTAAAGGCCTTTCTTTAAAGTTGTGGGGTGGTTTTTTTTAATCAAATAATAGATTTATTCTTGATGTCTTGGGCACATTATTGCAGTAACCTCATCCTTGGACCACAACTTTGGCAGAACACACACATCCATAATGAGGGACGACATGTTCTGTGGAGTTTTTATTACAAAAGAAAATGAACAAGTATATTAAGAAGAAAGGGGGGAAATAGAGAAGACTACTTTTTTGGCAAAGCTTTGTATTACAGCTCTCATTTCTCTGGTTGCAGCTGCCTTTAGGCACCCACTTCAGTGAGCTGCTATATTATGCTTAACTGTAGATGCTTCTCAAATTTGCTCTTTGGTGAAACAGTCATTTGTGCAGGTTCCCCATAAAAATGACTGATTCAGGTTTTACCAAGAACTCTGGCACTTCTCCATTAGAAGAAAGGATTCCATTTTTAGAGAGATTTATCAAGATGGGAGTAGCGAAACAAGCATTTGAAATGTCCAGTTTAATCCTCTCTCTTCCCCCAAACAAGCCTACATGGGCAGGATTTTTAGCCGTTCTGAAATGAAAGCTTCCCGAAAGAAATATATATCCCTGTGGGACTACCCAGCTTTCAGTCCTGCTTCTGTGGGAAGGTAAGAGAGCTCTGTTTTCATTTACTATTTATGAGATATGCATTCATATTGCCGAGTGACCAGAGGATTCTGTGCTCTTAAGAATCTGCAAATGAGATGAAGCTCATTATTTTTTAATGCAAAAAGGATTATTGCGATCTTAGTGCAGCGATGTGCAACCTCAGATACGTGTCTTACTGTGGGATATGTATTGAGGCTTTTGCTTTAGGAAGCCAATAAAGTACACGCAGTATTTTCCAGTCATTCTGATCAGCATATAAAAGCAGTATTTATTAGAAATAACACTAAAGGGGATTTTTTTTTAATTGCAGACCATGGCTTGCAGGAAATTGCCCTCCTCTTTGTGCGCATTTTGCTTTACAGTGTTGAGATAAATGCAGGGGCACGTTTTCAAAATAAAGCTTCTCCCTAATAAGAGAAGATTCATTATTATCCCACTGCTGCCTCCACACACAAGGGTTGGTCTCACGGTCCTAAGGGAAAGCAAAGTCTGATAATGAAGTAATCCCTTGTTAATTTTTCCCCCAGTCATTTAGGATTTACTTTATAGGATCATGTTACTGGGTGTCAAGCCACGGCCCTGCTCTGACAGTGACAGGCACTTCGGTGTTTCTGCAGATGAAAGCAGTTGCGTGTGTGTCTGGCTTCTGGGAGTGGGAGTCTGTGATCCGGGAGATGGGACACAATATCTCAGGAGGAAAACCAAGCAGCGAGAGAGCTGCAAAAAAGACATTAAACCTGCTTATTGCTCCCACAGTTACAATAAGCAACACCAAAAGGAAACCTGTTTGCTGTGCCTTTGGTGTTTGCCCGGCACCGAAGCCGTCAGCTGCAGTGCCCTGGGTCGCTCCCTCTGATGACGGCGGGTCCGGTGCTCGTCCCATGCTGGCCGGACGCTGTGCGTGCACACTCCTCCTCCCCGTGGGACATTTACCCTGCCAGTGCCGTTGTCGTTACGTCATGCAGATGGGATGCTCTCTAACTCTTGGCGTCACTGCGTAGGTTATTTTGGAGCAGGTTCATCGCACGGAGTTGTACAAAGAATCGGTGGTGGAGGGCAGCTCAAATACACCCTTAAGTGCCTGCGCTCTTCTGTGTCACGTGTGTGTGGTCCCCTTCGGTATTTCCCTCTGCTGCATTTAAAATAGTGCTCCAGAAGAAATACAGAAATGGACAGGAGTGGGAAGGTTTAAAAGGGATGACAGTTTGGATGTGTTTATTAACCAGAAAAGCGGGATTTTCACTGCTGCTTATTACTATGCAGAAACTATACATTGATTTTGCATACTCATATGACCCTTGTTTAAAATAACCTCTTAATAATTAATGTATTCTTGTGGTGGTTCACAGACTAACTGGAAAAATGGCACATGAGCTTTCTGCTTTTATTTCTGTCTTAGAATCATAGAATCATTTAGGTTGGAAAACACCTTTAAGATCATCGAGTCCAACCATCAACCATGCCCACTAAACCATGTCCTGAAGTGCCCTGTCTACGTGCTTTTTGAATACCTCCAGGGATGGTGACTCCACCACTTCCCTGGGCAGCCTGTTCCAATGCCTGACAGCCCTTTCAGTAAAGACATTTTTCCTAATATCCAATCCAAAC
>VYZV01019557.1:246740-282768 GCA_013401275.1 Pandion haliaetus
GGGCTCGTCCATCCAGCCAGTAAAGAGTACACTTGTCTAAGCCATGTGCCGCCAGCTTCTCAAGGATTATGTCATGAGAGACAGTGTCAAAGGCCTTACTGAAGTCCAGGTAGTCTTCCAGGTGTGCTCAGCCCCACATGTTCACTCCTGGGTCTGGGCCGGGCAGGGAGCCAGGGTGTGCTCTGGGATCGCACGCCCACCCGTTTGCAGTCACCCGAGCAGCAGTGACTCTCCCAAACCCGTCGTTCTCCACTTATCCCCTATAGCTTCACCTTTACAGTGCTGGTCCTGCCACTGCCCGGCTGTTCTTCAAACACAAACGGGACTCTCTCTTCTGATTTCTGGCTGCTTTGCCAATGCCAGCTGTGCTCCGAGCCTGGCATCTGCCACGCAGCCCTGCAGGTCAGCTCGCACACAAGTTTTATGCACAACGCGAATATTTTTCAAGCCTATCTATCCAAGACAGAATGGTCAAGAGGTAGAAAAGGCCTTACGCTTCAGGAGAAGGTACCTGATTTAACAACGTGCCGAAGACAGTTCAAGCTATTACAGAAAATAGTAAGTTTAAGGGAAAATATCAGAGCTTTGCTGTATGGGGGAAGCATCAAAGGGCATTAAGCAAGTAACCAACTGCCGAGCACTTTACGGAGCCCTGGGGATTGACATCCCTGCTCCCACCAGCAGTCTGGTTTCTGCAGGGAGGAGGCACAGGCCAGCCGACATACCCCCTTGCACATCACGGCCACTGCTTTCTCTCCAGGACAGAACAGGATAAAGTAAGGCAGCATTTATCAAAATGCCCTTATGGAATTTGGTGACCAGCTCCCAGGGCACAGAGGCACTTAGAGCCCTTAGGTACCTTTTAAGACCCCAGACTAATTTCCTTCACTGTGTTCTTGCTCTCTTGAGCTCACGCTCCACAAATGCAGTAATTGCAAGCATTTGTTTTGAACCATACAAGCCTGAGCTCCGGAGCAAGTTTTATTTACTGCAATTACATCTGGCAGGTAATTTCTAGTAAATGCAGGAAAATGGTAAACCTCTCACTAAATTCATGAACAGAAGAATAGGGTGAATTGATCAAATAAGCTGTTTCCTACATAATAAAAAAATTATTATGTGCATAACATCCTGGAACAGAAATAGCTCTGATAAAACCATGAAGACAAGCAGGAACCTGCTAGAGGCATCTGTGCAGAGTTTTTGAATTTGGGTTCACTCCTAGCAAAGGGACTAAGAATCTGCCTAACTCCAAACCACGAATTGTTGTTACCCATTGCTGGTGGTGGAGCTGCTTGCACACACCCCCACACCTTGACCCTGTCCTGTCAGAAGAGTGCTGGGTTATTTTGAGATGCAGCCTGGAAAGCTGGAGCCCCATTTCTGCTCTACTTGTTGTTGACTGAAGAGCAATCTTCTTACGGGAGCAGAGCGCCTTGCTTCCTTTCCATATTTATTGAAAGTGAAACTAGACAAAGTGTTCAAAATATAATATGTGAGATTTGTTCCACATCTTGTTTAACCGAATGTATGATGTCACTGAATCTAAATTTCAAAGAGCTGAATTCAGGTATTGGGTTTTTCTAAAATGAGCTTTTAATAATTATTGAGCTTTTTCATCTCTGCTATGTAGCTTAATTTACATTAAAAATTTGAATTTCATCTTAAATTCTCAATCTAGCAGTGTTAACACCTCTCTGAGATAAGTAAACGATTGCTACAAATTAGGTCTGGGCTTGGATGCCGCAGCTGATTAACGTCACATAAGGACAATTAACAGCATTTTTAGGAAAGGGTAGGAAGAAATTATCATACGCAGTTGAAACTATAAAGAGAATTTTAGGGAGGTATGTAATTAGGCAAATTAGGCTAGGGTAGTGGCTTTAATGTTTATACCCCAATGAAAAGCATTTATGGTTTCCTGAAGGACCATATAGGTTCTTTAAGGACTGTAATCTTACATCTCTTCTGAAAGATACATTTACAAAACAATTTACATGTCAAATTCATTCCCTATTAACATCATACCAATTTTAAATGGTCTAGCATCGCCAAGAAAATTAATGAGAGCTTCCCTGCCTGAACTCTGAATTTCTTTCTCATTTGAGTTTGAATAAGGGGAAAAGATAGCTTAGGAAATGAGAGCATACATTTAGACAGGTTAAAGAAAGCTAAAGGCAGAACTGGATCTTTTCTATTTCCACAGTAATATCTATCTGCATTCCCTTCTGATGCCATTTTTTAAAACCATTCACGGGGCAGTGGTTGAAGGAGCTGCCATAGGGCTAGGAAGGCCATGTAAAATAATACAAACATAGCTTTCCCATTTTCCAACTTAAAGCATCTGTCCTGGTTTCAGCTGGGATAGAGTTAATTGTCTTCCTAGTAGCTGGGACAGTGCTGTGTTTTTGAGCTAGGTATGAGAAGAATGTTGATAACGCACTGATGTTTTCAGTTGTTGCTAAGTCATGTTCAGTCTAANGCATCGCCGCTCGGGGACTAACGGGCGCGTCGGTCAGCGGGTGGTGAGCAATTGCGTTGTGCATCACTTGTATATTCCAATCCTTCTATTATTACTGTTGTCATTTCATTAGCGTTGCCATTATCATTATTAGTTTCTTCTTTTCTGTTCTATTAAACCGTTCTTATCTCAACCCACGAGTTTTAGTTCTTTTCCCGATTTTCTCCCCCATCCCACTGGGTGTGTGGGGGGAAGTGAGTGAGCGGCTGCCTGGTGCTTAGTTGCTGGCTGGGGTTAAACCACAACAGCATCATTATGCATGACCTCGTGTCACTTTATGTTTCATTATCAATCATCATCTGAGGGCTGAGGAAAGCTTTATCTGCAACCTGGGTTGTGAAGAATGGCAGCAAATGGAAAATGAGAAAGGGTTGCTTATCATTTGTGGGAAATGCTCTCCCTTGAAACCGCTCTTGTGCTCCCCAGACTCCGTGCGCAAGCCTCGGTAGAGAATAATGTTACTCAGAGGCGCGTATTTTCCTCGTCTTTCGGAATAATGGGAACCAGGAGTGACAAGCTGCAAGCTGGAAGTTATCCATCACGTGGCATCTCCGTCCTCCTCCCAGTGCACCGCTGGTTAGTCTGGGCACAAGTGATTCCAGTTGTTGTGGTACTGGTTTCTGCTTGCATTGAAGCGGGGAAGATCAGGGGGTACGTTGTTTTGGAAGGGCTCGCCCATCCCCCAGGACTTGCTTTGCCCACCCAGCGTCAGCCCGGCTGCGGAGCAGCTCTCCGTGCCCACGCGGCATCGGTGGGTACGTGCTGGGTACGTGACTGCCAGCGCCGCTTTGCCAGGCTCCGGTGCACAAGTTTGAGGGTTTCTTTCTCCTTCTTGGCATCTTCCCGGCACAGTTTCCTCTCTGAGCCTGACTGGTACTTGATTCCTATGAGTATCCCAAACAAAGAAGAGCAATTACAGTCTCTGATTAAAAAGCCTGAGCGGCACGGTGCAACTCACGATAACCATTTAGCTGCAATTCTTCCCTGTCTGCCCGCGGGGGTTTAGGCTCAGCCTCCGTTCGGGTTGCAGAGTATTTGCTTTTGCTGCGTTTGCAGCGGCGTGAGATGGTGAGAGGGGGCAAGGGGGCAGCAAGGGAAGGGGATGGCTGTGGCTCTGCCAAGGGAGAGAAGGGCTGAGGCACTGGGAGGGAGAGCTGCGGCGCTGGCCCGTCACCTGCTCATAATGTGCTTTTGCAGAGCACAGGTGAACAGAGAGCATTTCTCCCTGATGCTTTGTTCGGCTTCAGGCTGAGGGCAACCCATGAACTAGACCGCCCTTCCCTGTGTCCCATCCCACAGGGCACCTGGCACCGCTCCTGATCACGCTGGAAAGATAAAAAAAATGTGAGGGTTTTATTTCAAGGGGAGCACGCTTAATGCAATACTGCTAGAGCTATCAACATCGCTATCAGAAGCTGAAGTACTCCTTCCTCGGGCACTAAAATAAATCAGCAACCACACTTGGCGAGAAGAAAAATATCTTCAGTGTCACCCTTAAAAAACGCTGCTGTCCTCTGGCCCAGCAGAAGGTTCGGAAGGTCGTGTGTATTTGTGTAACTCGTGTATATACTTCATAGCATTTACATGCCTCAGGAAAGATGTCCTTGATTAACATAAAGTGTAAGACTGAATGGATCAGAATACGAAACCCATCTGTTCTCAAGCAAGACTGAGCTCTTGGAGGTGAACATTGGGGTTTGTAGCAGGAACCCAGCAGTGACTGCCCCATCCTGAGGACAACACGGTGCTGTTCTGCGTGGCGAGCAGTTTTGTGCTTGCTGCTTTTATCTTCCTCATGGCTGGAGAAGCGATGGCGCTGCTGAGCCTCTGGGGAGGACAAACTCCTCCACTTCTTCATACCTCCTGGGAGCTTGTAGAGGACTGTGCCATCCATGTTGCAGCAGCTAAGAAGGCCACAAGGCTGGCCAGGTCCCCTGCTGGTTGGACAGGAACCAGTTAGCCCCAGTTAGTTGCTTTCACGGTTTGATCCATCACTTTGAGGTTATAACGTACGGGCTGTATGTCCGCATGGGTCTGGAGGCAGAGGTACGGTTCTGGTACTCAAATCAAAGCAGCTGCCTCCCATCAAAACAGTAGCCTTTTGGGTTTTCAGCTTGCCTCGGCAGAGCATCGTGGTCTCGGGTGATAAATATCACACCGGAGGCAGCTTCCAGGAGCCACCACCTTAAATCTGTCTTTTACGACTTTTAGGTACTTTACATATTTTCCAGTATTTCTACATCATACTGAACAGTGTTATACAGCGTGAAATTTCTCTCTTACCAGGTTACTACAAGCTCTGTCCGTTTAAATGCTTGACCAAATCCGTTTTGAAATAAATTCCATGTATATTGCCGAAGTTTATTCTGCTGTTGAAACATTGTACAGAAATCCTTTATCTGTCCTGAAACTTCAGATAAATCTTTGCTTCTTTTAAAATAACCTTTGAAATGTTTTTCATCAAAATGAGTGAAATACCAAGAATAATAGATGTTGTAGGATTTGTATCCAGTATAGTTTCCTGCTCCTCCAAATGCTTTTGGAAATGCTGATTGATTTGTAACAAAGCTTGAAATGTCACCAGGAGGAATGAATGAAAAATAGACTACTCTAACGTATGTTGAAGTTGAAATTGGCTCAAAGTTTTGACCTTTAGAGATGCTTTTTCCTTTTTTCGCTTTTTTTAGCTTTTCACAGCAGTCAAATAGTTGGAAAGATAACTGGGAGCAAAATGCACGTAGAGGAAATTAATAAATTATGCTCTTATTTTTGGCACATTTACAAGAGAGATGTATTCAAACTCCAATTCAATGCCAAAAGAGAGGATTGCTCGACTTAAAATAAAACCTGTTCATTTTGGTAAAGAGGGATGCTGCACTGCTAAGTCCTGAAGGACGCATGGCCTGGCTGCATTTTGCAGGTCATTTTCTTGAGAGGGGGAACGATCCCTGACTGCGCCTACGAGCAGGCTGCTCTGCACCCCCGGAGCCTGCGGAAAATGCCTCCGCTGGAGCCTTTACGTTTAAGGTAGGCAGGCTGATGGGGTGGTGCGGGGGCTTTTTAGCAGGATGGGACCATTCATATCTTGGTCCGTGGTTGAAATTTCCCTTCGGAGAGCAAGAGCAAAGTCCTGGCAGTGCTTCCTACCCAGCTGGCTTTGTTGGTTCAACTGTAAGTGCGGTATATCAGTGAACTGGATATATGTTTGCGCATGAATAATAACAAGGGCTTTGCCTGCTCTAGAATTTGCAGTAATTGAAACTGCAAAATTAGGTAAACATTGTTTGAAATCCGGCCAATTTCTGATACAGCAAGAAGACCCTCAGTGACATTAAGGCAGCTCTCAGGCCACTAGCTCATCTGCGTTTTGTCCTCGCACCCTTTTCTCGCTGGTTGTATTCCAGTCTTCGCTCAACGTTTTTCACTCCTCAGGTTAGAAATGTGTGGTGCCTTCTAGGGTTTGCTTCTTTTTATTTTTCCTGATGAATTTACTCACTGGAGTATAAAAAATAATAAAAAAAGCCTCGGGACCTATCTCACTGAAATTAGTCTGTGATTGCTTCTCGCTGGTGGAAGATTTACAGCATCTGGAGCTGCAGCGTTGGGGAGACTATTTGTGACTCTTTGGGCCTCTCTCTGCCCTGTCTTCTTCCTTTAGTAACCGCTGATATTCGGGCAGTGCAAAAGCAAAACGGGAGCCGCAGTAAGCTGTAACTGAGTGCATTTCATAGTTGCTGAGACCTAGCTTTGCACAAGCATACATAGGTCCATCATCCTCCCTGCGTCGACAGCAGCCATGAGGTTACATCACTTGGCCCGTTCTCAGTGCTGACCACGGAATGGTGTAAAAATGCTGTCAAATGTGGTATTACATCTTTTGCATGGGATTTTGTGGGAGGAAACAGGGGCCCTTTTCTTCATCCAGCTCCCTCTCCAGCTGTACCGAGGGTTGTTCCCTGTGCCATGACGCTGGCGTGATGGTGAGGAGAGGAGGGGAAGCAAGAGGTACTGAGCAAAACCACGTCCTCAAGTTCGCGTGATGGCTTGCAGGTAACACCAGAAAGAAAAACTAAATAAAAATGCAGGTTCTCAAGTTGCAGTTCATGCCTGTGTTGAAACCTGCTGCCCCATCAGAGATGGAGTAACCAAACCCCTTACTGCAGTGCGTCTGCCAACGCTGAGGTCAGGAGGGAGCTGCACTGCAAATGAATGAAACTCCTGCAAATGGTCTGGCTTAATCCTGGGTCTGCAGTTATAAGGCGCTCTCACCTTGTTTCCAGAAATTTTTTTTTTAGCAGAAAAAAGGCTCAATGTTGAACTAGAATTTTGTGGGGAAAGAGAAGATCTGTAGAGATTACGTTTCTATTTCAGTGCGATTTCATGTTTTACTGCTGCACAGACTATCTAGTTAATAAGGTATCCTTGAATATGAGGTCCATATTATATTGATTGCTGTGCTGGTATGTAAAAATCAATCCTTGTGATTTTTATTGGTGACCACATGCTATCTTTGGTATCATTATAATTGTGTCTGTCGTTGATTGACAGCAGCCAATAATCAAAAGCATTTTTGTAATTCTGATCCCTCGTCAAAATACAGAGGGCAGGGAGTGTCCTTGTGCCTAATGCTCTTCTCTGGCGCTCGGCTGATTCCTCAGAGCCGTGGTCTGCCAGTTTACTTCCATGAAGAAACTTGCTTGGCGTTGAGCGGGGATGCAGCAGGGATGGCAATGGAAGGGCTGTGCAGTGGCAGAGCATCGCCTTTGTCTGAGACTCCGCCGCCGATAAAACCATCCCTTTGGTTTTAATGAAATCCCTTCTCCCTGGAATCTAACGGGAGCCCATTGAAACACCTGACAGTAATTCTTCCCCAGACTTTGTATTGGGGTAATGGGCAGTTAATGATAGTTCTGTACTTGGCTGGGGAAAGGTGATAAGGAGAGGAAAAAAATGCATCCTTTGGAGAAGCAGCACATACGTTTCCTGGATCTCTCTCTAGGCTTGTTATCTGATCCGGAGAATGCAAAGGAGATGAGTTAAATGAAATTTGAGTGTGATAATCTTCTTGAAAATCTGATTAGGGTGGAAGCAGACTGCTGGAAGGAGATCAGTCCTGGGCTTCCTGGATGCGTCAGCTGAGAGATCTCAGGATCTCCGTAAGCCAGCAGAGACTGCAAGAGCTCGATCCTTCATGTTTTGAAGTCTCCATGAGTTAAGTTAGTTATAACACCTGATTACCTGTTTAGCTTTCAGCATCTGATTAAAAAGGTTTGATTTTGAAAGGTCTGAATTTGAACTCAGATTAATTTAGTTAGGGCACCAAAACTAATGACATTTACATGAGTTAGCTTTAGATATTTAAATCTAAGTACGACATATAATCTCCACCATGCCTGTAATAAGAAACACCTACTATATATTAGACCTATAGAAACTCAGTTTAGTATGTAGTGCTCGTGAAAAAAAAATTGCTTTTACATGCATACATTAAATTTCTCTTCCCTTGGCTGATAATCCTCTGCATGTTAGTCTCATGACTGCTTTAAAGATTTTTGAATTAATGTTGAAATTACTCATTTGGGTAGTAGAAGCATCTGTTTCAGTATTATATCCTTGTCTGCTATTTCTTCATTTTACATGGGATGATGCACTAGAGGGGCACTTGAGATGCAGGTTATAAAAATACCACAAAGGCACAGAAGACATTTGTTGGAAGAGTGCTCTCTGAATTCATATGCATTTCTTTTAGAAAAGATCACGTATAGATGGGGAATGTTTATTATTGCTTCTCTCCAAGGCCACAGGGATTAACCAGAGAATGGCTGCAAAGGAAGCGGCTGCCAGTAGCTGGTTCTGACACGGTTGTGGGTCAGAGGATTACAGCTTTGGTCAGTGGGAATCTGGGTTCAGAAAATAGGGAGCAGGAAAGCTTGATTCCTCAGGGACCGGAGAGCTGGGCTAAATCAGCTTGGGCTGTCCAAAGGAGGAAGATCTTAAATCAGTGGTAAGTCACGCGGGGCTCACTGGGCAGCAGTGGCAGCGGTGGATGGAGGCAGGGTGAGGTACCAGGAGGAGGTGGATGCCTTCAGCTCCCAGTGAGCCCCGGCAGGACTGTGGGACACGGCGAGGACTGCACCCCACTGACCGCTGATCGATAGACCTCTGCTGTAAGGGTATCCCGCAGTTTGGCGGGGACTGGACTTGCGGATGGCTGGAGGTGGAGGATTTGAGGTGCAGGTTCAGCGATGTAGCATGAGGGCTGATACCCACGTGGGCGAGCGGGGGGGGTTAAGCTCAGTTCTGCGGGGTGGCTGCGTTAGGGACAATACCATCATCACAGCTCCAGGCTTAGAAAGCAGTTTCTTGACTGACCATGGAAAGCCTTCAGTTAAGATTAAATCTTGTGTCCCTAAAGACAGAAGGCTTATACTGAATTTTATGTGAGCTGTAAATCACTGGGCTATTGTTAGGGCTAAGGTTAGGTTTCGGGTTAGGGTTCAGACTAACATCCTCAGGAACCCATTTTACTCTTGATCCACTAAATCCCTGCCAGGGATGAAAGGCTTATAGTTAGTTATCAAATGATAGTGATGGCTCCCTTGGCTGTTTTTAAGCCCAGGTTTGGTGCAGAAAATAGATGAATTTTCAGAGGAACAAAGTGCTCAAGAACTTGATTCATGGGTGGATCTTGGCCCACGTTTTATAGGTCTTCAAGGAACCACCAGAAAACCATTTTTTCCTGCTCTTTGTTTTGAAGCCTAACCCTATGGTACATGAACTGTTGCCATAAATTCAAATCAGAAGGAACTATAAACCATTTGTCATGGAAAGTAGCAGCATATATTTTCGCCCTGCAGGCCCTCTGGTACTACCCAATAAAACAAGCTGGTCCACTTTTTCTTTTTGAAACCCCAAACCCAATTTTAAGTCTGTTTTCTCCTTAGAGTTCACCCTATGCCTTTTCTCCTTTTGGAAGACATCCTAGCCCCGGGAGCCTTGGCTGGTTGGGTGATAATCCTGCCCCTATTGCCCCTTTCTGAAGTGGAGCCCTAAGCCAAGCCCAAGGTCCCTGCAGTTCAAGCCTGCCAAGCTCCCCGCCGGGAACATCCTTCTGCCCACTCCCCCATGGCTCCTCCTGTGCTGCAGCTTCATTCCTGCTCATTCTCAGTGCCTCAAAGTAATTCAGGCTCTGCATTTGTTCGAGGAGAGGCAGTTGAATGCAGGAAATGGGGAAGAGAAGAAGAACGAGGAAGGAAACAGGGGAAGTGTGAGAACGAAGTCTGGAAGGAATTTCTGGGGGGTTTCTCGTGTTTCCCAACCTCCTGCGGTTGCTCCACATCTTCTCGAGGATGCACACTTCACAGCTGAGAGCAACTGATCTCCGCAGCCTGAGGTTTTCTTGGCTTGAGATTCTGTTCTGGGCCAAACTCCAAGCATTTACTCATTTAGATTAGTAAATCTAAGAGAAATTAAAGATGAAGATGTATTATCAGAGTCTTTAGCTTCTGTGTAATATTGGTGCATGCCTATGATTTTGTCATTACATCAGTTCTTGAGAAGTAGAAATTGCTTTCAGTAATTTAATTCTTACTCTATCTTATTGTATTCTTGTATTGCTTCCTTGACGCCGTGTCCCTTTGTTGAGTTATAATAGGTTTTTACAAATTTTCCTTGAATATCTATTTCTTCAGGAATATCAAACAACTGAATGGCATATCCATTCTCTTTCTCTCATAACCGAACATGAAAACTGGGTTTGCATATGCAGTTCCTAGAGCTTAAGGCTGGAAAGGACCATCTGACCGTGTGTTCTGACCTTGCCTGTGTCACAGGCTGTATACATTTCTGCCTCCTGCCCTCGATTGACTACAGTAGCTTATATTTGACTAAAATCTTAAGTGAAGGCATCTTGTTTTCATTTGGAGCCTGTAAAAGATGGACAACACTCTGCTTTCCAAAGTGATTTGTTAATTACTAGCATTGACAAGTATTGATGCTTTATTTTTGGTTTGAGTTTATCCATCTTATAGCATTTTCCGATATTGTTTCCTGTTACTCCCTCACTTGGCGTTTTCTCCGGGAAAACACTGGCTTTAGTAAGAGAGACCTCTCATTCTCTCCACGCAGAGCCAGGCTACCCACACCCAGGCTTTTCTGTCCTCACCTCGAAGATGCTTTCTCCAGCCACAGTGGCAACCTTGTGCCAGATTTCCACACTTTCTCCGGTTTTCTCATTTGTTTTGAAACTTGTGCATAGGAGAACTGTGGAGAGCGTGCCGGTGCTGCAGCTGGAGGCGATATCGCTGCGTGCGGGTCAGCGCTTGCGGGTATGTGCTGGGACTGTGCCTGCGGTGAAGCACAGGCAGCGTGGCTGGGGAGGCAGTCACTCTTTCAAAGCATCTTTTAAAGTAAATGGGATTTTTTACCCAGCAAGCACTAACTTTCATTCATTTCGTTTATCCCAAGCCAGTTTGGTTTGGTTCAAAGCAAAATACTCCCACCAAATTTTTTTTGGGGGGGGTGGGGGGTTGATGTTGTAATGATCTTGAAAGTTGGTTTCTGTGTCAGGTATGGATGATAAAAAAGGGCCTGGCTCACGTGCTGCCCTTAAATAGCCTCTTCTGTTGCCGTCATCACAGGCAGAACCGTCTGCTGGATGGGCCACTCATCTAATCCGGAAGAACTTTTCTTGTGTTCTTATTTTAGGATCTAAAACTTGCATTCTATTAACTTTCTGGTGACTACTTATGAAGTACGATGGCTTCTTCAACAGCAGCTTGTTCCAGCTTGCCCAAGGGCTACGATGTTCATTTTGGCTGGGCTTGCTCAAGGCCTGCTTTGCATACTGCCTTTCGTCAAGCATAACGTAGCACCACACTTAATTAAAAGTATACACTCCACTGCCAGTGTTGGAGCAGAGCTGAGTTCATATCCTGAGTTCCGCTTCAAAGGAAATCATCATGGGAAATCATCTATTTTGTATCACTGTCCTTTATGTAATGGTTAATACCAGTGATTGTTATAGAGCAGAAAAACATCTCTTATATTCTGTCCTTTAAACAAAAGGATTTGAAGATTTAAAGATACCAGCCCATTAAAAATCATCCTCCCTTTTAGAAAGGAAGTAAAGGCTCATACCTCTTGCTGTGAAATTCAGAATGGGATATTTGATGCTTCAGATTTTTTCAAGAAATAATACCGTAACGTGTCATTAAGCACTTCTCCATCACGAGTAAGAGTATCATCAACGTGAACGTTACCCAGGATTACCCTGTAATCCCCATGGACAGACTGCCATACCTGCAGAAATCTCGATGCCACATTGAGTCTTAAAGGTATTGATTCAGTGAAGGCAGTCGGGATTGTGCTTAATGCACGGTGCATGTGTGTGCTAGGATGTCCTTGTTAGTGTGGAATTAAATCCCAGCTGTTGTAAGTCTGACCCAGCTCATGCTCTTCTTCAATCCAGGCAGTGTCCATGTTCCTGAAGAACCAGACCCACCTCCTGCCCCCCAAAATCCCCGTCAGTCTGAGAGTCTCCTCTATACTGGTGAGATGCCCGTGTCCGGCGGGGAGGCTGATGGTCAGTGACATTTGCATGTTGTCCATTTTTGTACCTGAAGACTACATGGGCAACGTCATACCTGGCAGCTGGCATTGCAGCCAGTCACGCAGTAAAAAGGATTATGCATTTGCATTTGTTTCTGAAATGTATCTGATCCTCTGCAACACAGCTTTGCAGGGTGAACATCCACCAGCTGAACAGTTGGCATCCTCTTCTGCCACTAATGCTGCCTCTTTGGCTGCACGCGGAAACGACTCGCACACGGCAAGGACGTGGGAGTGATACTGCCTGGGAACGTCATGGCATCCCTGAGCGAGTCAGACGTGCGGGATTCTCAGGGGTTTTTCAATGGCCATGTTTCTTGTGAAAAGGAACTTTTTTTTGACTGCTTCCAGATGATTTAGGAAGCCTAGGTGTGTTGAAATGCAATTTGTAAAAATGTTCCTGCTGGCATCTACATTTATGATGTCTGTGAGATTTTCTCCCAAGTGCTCAGATTGCAGTCCTGGCGGTGTATTTTTTAGCCTGAAATCCCAAGCAATCCGAGGGCTGGGCTGGATTCTTTACTTCTCTCACCTGGGCTGCATTAAGCAAACCCTTAACGCTGCCCAGGCTGAGTCACAAGGGCAGCACCTGCCCGTGCCCTCACGGCTGGAGCTGCAGGGCAGCCCTGGGGCCGTGCAGAGCAGACCCGCAGCTGGGGTGAGTTATAACCCCAGCAGCTTCTTCTTCACCCTCAGCTTCAGCTGGGTGCTTGACCTGAATATCTGCTGGTGCCTGGCCAAGCGAGGATGCAGTCGAGAGACGTCGTGGAGCCTCTCTGTCCTTCTTGTGTGCTGAGGTGCTGGCTCTTCAAAAGCAGCTAGCTGTTAATGTGCTTAAGGTAAGGCTTGAAGCAGCTGACGGTTACTGTAATTTCACTGTGTGGTCTTGCTGATAATAAGCAAAACAAGTTTGGGGGGGGTTTCTGACAGTGAAAGGGGTGCCTAGAAACACAAGAGTATGGCGTTAAAAATAGCTACAGGGAACCTGCTGTGCTCCTTGCAGCTTCTGTATTGTTATGCTGTTAATAATGTGCTTCAGGTATCCATAGAGCTTCCACTCCTTCCTCCAGCAGGTGCTAAGGAGCAATAGATAACCCAGCATTATCAGACTTGTGCTGCCATGCAAAACTTAAATAGGGACCCACGCCTTTATGTGCCAACATTACTACCAAGCATTTCATGCAAATGAAGGGTCATTCTGCTGTAACATTGTCAGATAGTTACAATTTTCTTTTTTAATAACTCCTTAAAGGGGCTATAAAATCCTAGGTTGAATTTCAGGTGAAAGCCCTACGTCACAGGTTCCTGTTCTTCTTCAGTCTGTATTTGCACCCCCAGCCAACAAAATGCTGTTGGGAAAGGTGGGGTTGTGCCCTGCTGGGCTGCGCTTTTACAGCCTGCAGCAATCGTTTTGGAGATGTCTTGGTGAGCTTGTCCCCAAGTGTAAAATTGCAGTGTATTCTGTGCAGAGCTGTTCTTGGTCTGTGTGTATGTAATCATTTTGGTTAAATAGAAAAAGTAATATTCTATTCATTTAAATATTGTAACATCTGACATAGCTGCAACGCTCCAATATTAATGGCTCACTTGAGGCCAATTCTTCTACTCGAAGGGCTTTTTCCATTGCAAATTCATCATGCAGGCATCAGGCAAAGAGTTATCATTTGCTTTTTTTTCATGAAGGACAGATACTGATATTCTCCCAAGACGTGAAAATGGATCCCCTTATCAGCACTGCTTAGCATACAGGCTGTGTGCAGAGGCAATACTGCACGGTTGAGAGGCCCTGTGTGGCATCAGAGAGCTCCACTTTCCCATAGAGCAGTCATGGGAGCGCTTGGATGTTACATCTCCAGCCTAAAAAGCTGGATTTCTGTTCAGTTTTGTGTTCTTCATTCCCTGTGTCTAGCAGGATACATATTTTGGTCTGGGTAATGTGAGCTCCCATGCTTTGAAATAGCTTGAATGTTAGTTGGAGCCAAGGACAGGTGTCTTTGAATAGTCCAAGGCATTGCTTGTGGGGCGAGGGGGACCACAACAAGGGCTGCTCCTGGGCTGCAGAGCTGGGCTTAACTTACAGCTCCTCTCCAGTCTCGCAGTGAGACTTTGAGCAAGTTGCTGAGGCTTGTGCTTCCATTTTTCATTGCTGAAATGTGCAAAATAGCATCCTTCTTTTCACGTGCAATTCTCTCACGTGCTAACAAGGAACGCTGTGGGACAGAAATCCTTTTTAGCATGTATTTACATGTGTAGCACAACAGGCGCCTTCCCGTGGTTGAGGTCTCGGCTGCAGCACGGCAGCAATGATGTCCTGCTGCCGGCCTCCCAGGACGTGCCGAACAGCACGAACGCCAATGAAAATGCGGACTGAAATGCTGTTGTTCCTGCTTAGCTGTGTGCTGAAATTGCATATGGAAGGTGAAGACCTCCTAGGCTGACAGCTTCTTGCAGGCTGCGAGCAGGGCTTTCAGCCTCCCCACTTGGGCAGCCGGACGTACCAGAGGCAACAGTCTCCTGAAGCCTGCATCCCAGGCTTTTATAAAATGCAAGGCAAGGTATTATTAAAAACCCAAGCCTGTATGGTTTTTGAGAAGTCCAAGAACGTTCTCCTACGGCAGCATCCCAGGTTTGCTTAAGCAAGTATCTAGGAAATGCCAGTAAAAAATAATGAATTGGCTTTGGCTGATGGATCTTCAGTGATGGGTGATTTGGAGTAGCAATGAACATGCACTCTTGGTGCTGCCAGCTGAGGTCTGAGCATTATTATGTGGGGCAGAATTGATTGATTTCCTTGTCTAAATTAGTCGCAAGCTTAGTCATTACTTTTGTAGCTGACAATTTCACTGGAGCTTAGGACCTGCCATATTATGGCTTATAAAAGTTTAACCATCAGTGAACTCTTAGGCAATAAATCACTGGTGCTGTGTTGCTCTTAACTTCATTGAAGCACATGGTTGAAACACCAGGAGAAGCACAGAGGATTGCAGGGTACGGACGGCATTTAGCGCTGAGGCATGGCAGCAAGCTTCAGGATTCACGTCCCGATCCAGTACAACCCTTATGTATGGGTCTGATTTTTAAGCTTGCCCTCTTGAAGTTGCGTCCTGCGGTGCTCTGCGAGGTTCACCTCCTGCTTTGCAGATGAGCCGGTGGTTACTTTTCTGTAGGCATTTTTCTGCCGGTCGCAAGCATTTACGGCGAGGCCGCTGTTGACTCTCTTGGATGAGAGCGTTTAGCTCGCCAGTGATTGCCCAAGGGTCTCGTGGTTGCCCTCAACAAGCACGAGCAGTGTCAGGGAATGTCTTCTCGGGGGCACGGGGGGGTTTCAGGTTGGGTTTCAACAGAGCTATACCAAGGCAAGCTTTTCAGTGTTGGTTGGGGTTTTTTTTAATTTATACTTGGCTATTTTTCTGCTTTTCACTTCCAAAAGCCATCTAACTGTCTGCAGAGAGCGCCGTGAAATTATTTGAAACGTCTGAGACAGCAGAGCCTGGACTGGTTCATAGGTGATGTATTTAATAATACATATATATTTGTAATTCCAGTGACTGCAGTTTTGTACTGAGCACTGTACTGTGCAGCACGTGCCTGTTGTGCTGGGGTTTGGGTCATTCTTTGGGGGGTTTTGTTTAGCTTTGATTTTTGGTTTTAGTATCTTGCCCATTGCTAGTTAAAGCCTAGCTGAGGTTACACATTCATTTACACACAAAGCATGCTTAAGTCTAGAATTACCTGAAATACTTTCATCTGGTGTGACTGTAAACTGATTAGATCACACTTGATTTCTGCAGTTTTAAGAAGCTCCTTTTAAATGTAATTGAACTACTTGGCAGAAAAATGGAAATTTAAAAATTTGGTGAACAAGGTGACCGGGTTCCCTAATTTAGTAGGGCACGGTAGGTGCGTTAATATCTCCAGTCCCTTGTGGTGACCTACCTTCTCAGTAATGGAAATGCTTCTGATGCAGCGCACTTCACGCTGGGGAAAAAGAGGGTTTTCCACTCACAAAGAGGTCGGGGGGCCCTGGTCACACAGCCCCTGCAAAACTCTGCTGACCCTCTTACCCTGGTCAACAGATACTTTTTATTAGTTTTAGCTCTTGAGAGGAAGGAGCAGAAATAAAATGCAACTAAACCATATTCTGTAGCCTGGTAAATAGTTTTTGTGCTTAGGCTGGTAATTTTTGGCTATGGTTTTACAAACCTACATTTCAGAGGTGCTTACCTATGTAGATAGTACGAGAAAGCATCACTACTTTTAAGAAATCGCGTTTCCTTCTGACAGCTGATCTGGAATTGGCACCTCGCAGGCTGGTAGGAGCAAAGAGGGGATGCCATTCACTTCATCAGAAGTTATTGCAGTGTGTCAAAAAAAATTGCTATTTTTTCATAGCATATGCAGTGGTAGATGCCTTCCTTTATAACATGACCTATATAAAGGCAATGTCAAAGCTATCATTGTTACGTGCTGGAGGTTCTGTGTTTCTGGGTTTATTCAGAAAAAAAAAATCCAATCTTTTAATAGCAGACTTGCATGAACATGCGGTGGAGAATCTGGCCCTATCAGCCTTCCTTGCTCCTTCAGGACACAGATCAGCTCCTCTTGGTAATACCCTGTAAATGAGATTCCATGCCACGATAATTGTAGGAGCTGGGCTAGTTTTTCTCTTAGCAAAAATAATAATAATTTTAAAAGACTAAGAAAAAGAAAAATAGTAGCTGTTGAAAATCTGCGATTGTTGTTCATTTGTCATCTCTGAGCTGTCTCCGCTACCCATCTCTCCTATTTCTACATTCTGGTTAGAGCTGTAAGACCCAATTTATTAAACTGCAAGTCCATAGTAAACATCTTGATAATCATGTCCTGCCAACGCGAGCTGAAAGCTGCTAATGGTTCAAAACCTCCTGACTTTATAGAGCAATTTTCCATATGTAGTACATTCTGCCTGCTCCTTAAGGAGAGTGCAGATTTATGCTGGCGTACGGTCATCTGGAAAGCAGCTTTTTGACGGTAAGAGTCTGAAACGGGAACCTGGTGGTAGCGGTTCTGCAGGGCTTTCTCCAACATGGGTGCCTAATTGCCAAGGGGCTCGAGTCCCAGCTGTGCTGGGGGTGGACGTTGCGCAAGACTCTGGTTTGGGATGTTGCTTCAGCGAGCACTTTGCCTTCAGCTCTAATGTGCGTAAACTGGGTCCCCTCCGAGAGCCAGGGTGGGCTCGAGAGAAAGGAATGGCGCTTTGGGCTGGTAAAGCGGTGGTTATTTGTGCGTGTGCTCGTGTACGCCCACGGACCCAACGCACACGGGCAACGCGTGGTTAGAAAGAGCTTGCTGTTATCGCTGGATTCATCACGTAATTAAAATCACTGTGGGGTAGCAGCTGTGAATGCGATACGACACGGAACGGTCAGGGGGGCAGCGATGGTGGAAAGGTAGCGGTGGGCTCGAAGGGGCGGCCTGCGTGCCGAAAGGGAGGGAGGGGGAGGAATCGCAATGGCGGTGCGGGAAGGCAGCAATAAATTAGCATCGGCCGCAGGTTGCAGAACAGCTTCCCACCTCTTCTGGGGTTGGGGCGTCTGTCCTGCTTGCGATGCTGTCCTTCCTCAGCACTGCGGGGTTAAGGGCATCTGCCCGTGCGTCGGTCTCTAAGACACAATGCTCTGCTCTGCCGTCGCCGCAGGCTATAGCGTGTCACTTCGGGCATGAGGTACCACTTAATTTTTGCAGCTTACAACTGCATCTTTTCAATTGCGATATATTTATTGGCGTAGAGGACTTTTCCTGACAATTTAACGATGCCGATTCAGCTCTGTAGTCTAGAGGAAGCCTGCTTGTTCTCTGCCCAGAGCAGATCTACTCCTCGGCATAAGGGGAGGTTTTTGATGGACAAAGACTATTTCTAGTCAGGAACCGATTTCCGGAGAGTTTTGCCAGGCCTGCCAAACCACTGGGAAATGCACTAAAAATGTAAAGCGTATTTTCTTGCATTTATTTCTGTGTGTTAAAAGGGAGGGGAAAATTATCAGAAACTTGAAAGCATGTTTTCTTACCACCCATGGAATTACTCTTTAATATTAGAGTTTATTGTGTAAATTATCAGCACGAGAGGTGACTGGGGAACCTGCAGCTAAACTCCCTCACGAGGCTTTGCAGCCCAGCCGTAAGTCTTTTGAATTGTGCTCTCCAAGCTTCTGATGTATTTAGAGCCCCTTGAGGAAATTACAGATTTGCATTAATTCCCTATAATTTCCTGTATAAGCACACAGTTGTTATTAGTTCTGTTTTATTATAAAAACCTCTTAAATATATATATATAGAGAGAGAGGGAATGAAATGGCACTAATTGACCTCAATTCTGGTAGTGGTTCTGGGTGCATCTAATTTTGCTTACGTTGAGAAATCCTGCCCTTCCTTTCCCATTCCTGACTCTCATGTAATATTACCATTTAACCACACGTGCGGTTTGCAACAAACTCGTCACCATTCGTCTGCCTTAACTTCTTCAGTTCTGTCTTGGTCCCCATGACAGTTTGTGCGTCTTTGGGTTAGTTGGGGTTATTGGGGGAATTTACCATTTGTCCTGGCACGACATATCCATACAGAGCCTTGAAATCCTTTTAGTTGTTTCTCTCCTCTTTCTTTTCTATCTACATAATTAAAGAAGTTGAAATCTGCAAAGATGGACACCAAATCAACCCAGAGAGATAAAGATGTCTACTCATATTTATTTCTCCTGCAAAATATATTCTTTATAAATCCTTCATGGCACATTAAATATTGACTCTTCCTTGTCTCAGTGAACAAAATAACTGTGCATCACCGAATTTCTCCTTCGAAAGAACAGAATGGATTGCTGTGGC
Organism: Pandion haliaetus; assembly: GCA_013401275.1. Taxonomy (NCBI): domain Eukaryota; kingdom Metazoa; phylum Chordata; class Aves; order Accipitriformes; family Pandionidae; genus Pandion; species Pandion haliaetus. Next base: position 265,728 of record VYZV01019557.1, read on the forward strand.
ACTTGACTCAATATTTAATTAAATTCATTTAAAAAAAAAATAGAAAAACTCATTCTGTTATGAGAAACCCAGGAACTTCAAACCTGCAGTTGGTTTAACAGCAGCAAGCAGTTTCTTCAAGGATGCTCTATGAAGCGTGGCTAACACCGGCTATTAGGAAAGATAGTTAGGAAATGCATCAATATTTAGAAACCATGACTGAAGAATCTCATGTTAAAAAAAATCCTACCTGTAGACGATAGAAGTGTATTGTTGAGATTAACAAGTCTGGATCTTAAAGAAAGCATTAACCTTGCTTTGATTGCAAGTGCTCGTTAGTCATGGCACAGCCCTTGTTTTATGGGCTGGCCCTTAGCGCGTGATGAATGCTTCACGCTTGCCTGCAATAATTCCCTTGGACGGCTGGGAAGTGCCAGCCTCTCTCAGCAGGAAGTTTGCTGAACACAGTCTTTCAGAAGGAAGGAGAAGGTGATTTTTCTAGTGTTTGAAGGAAAACATGAAAGCGTACCTCATGCTGTAGTTCTAAGTCACCTTAAATTTTCCTTTTAATTTTTTTCGAGTGCAGGTTGAAAAATGACTGGTCTAGAGAAAATGCAGAATTCCAATGAAGCTTCAGCAAGTGTAGCGTACTTAGGGAAAAGTTAAGTAACAGGACCTGCACTCGTAATAGGAAGTTTGCCACTCTCGCCATGCTCTCCTTCAGACTGTGTGCGGAGGGGTGTTTTGCTAGTGTTCATGAGGACACTGTTCATAGACGTGCCTTCTTCCCAGTGTCTTCCTTGGAGAAGGTAAGCCGAGAAGAGCCCCATACTTGGAGCAGAAGATATTAATATTTGTAGTAGATGACCGTCTCCAGCAGAGGCAGCTTTATCCTTGTAAGCAGAGTTTATATTCTACAGAGGGACAGAGTTCGGAGGCTTGGGTGGCTGTTTGGTTATCCTAATGAAGTGCCAGGCAGCTGAAAGGGTGGGAAGACTTTTCTTGTCACCTAAAGCACCACTGTACAAGCTCCCTCCCACCGCTCAATGGGATTTAATTAAAGCACGTTGCAGGTAGTGTGCTGGTAATGGAGCTGTTTACTATGGGTTCGTTATGAACATCTGTTCAGTATGAAGGTAAAAAAGTCAAACAATGTAATTTCCCCATAGACCGTAAAACAGAATCAAGGTGTGATGTTTAGTGTCTTCCAATGGATAATTCAACCGATACTTCAGAAATGCAATGTCGGTATGAGGGTGTGCATGGGGCTGTGGAGAGGGAAATGACAGCTTTAAAATGATCATGGTAAATGCCTGCCATCGTAGGCTTACCTTTCATCTCCTATAAATAAGGTCAGTCTTTTTGTGGTACACTTTACTCAAGATTGAAAAAGAAATTAAATATGTTGGGTTTATCATATCACAACACATTTCTGGGAGCGTTTAAAGAGAGAGAGCGAAATACATAATAAGGTATAATACTGAATGAAAATGGGGTTTTTCTTTCTTACTCTTTTTTTCAAGGGAAAGTCTTGAATTAAAATAAAATTAATTAAAAAAAGGAAGGAATATTACCGGTGTTGAATCTTTTGAAAGTCATGTCTTGGGACCTAACAAAACACAGGATTAACTTAAGTCTCAAGATTTTAGAATTTAATTAAAACTTTGTCTCAGGAAAAGGTGGGGATGAGCCTCTGGGCTATGCCTAGGTAGTGCTTTGAAACCTCTTTCTTCCACTGCAAAGGTTTTAAACGTGTGTATTTACGTGAAGAGAGCTCTAAGGTTATGCAGAAATAAATTCACATTGGTGCCAAGACCCGAAGGATGTCACTGCTATCCAAAACTGGGAAGTGGCGGTGTCGGGAACACGTTTGGTCCTGTTAAAACTGATCTCTCTGATGTGGCTAAATGCAATTAATAATTTGGTATTGTTTGTATCTTTGGCTGAGGTGTTTGGGAGTGCTTGTCATAATTCACAGACTCTGTGCTCAGCAGTGGGCAGGTGTAGGTCAAAGAGGTGGCCAGAGGTCCTGACGAGGAGCAGTACGGCCCTCGTGTTAATTTTCTGAAGCCTTCTCCTCATTTACTGACCAGCGAATGTTTCCAAGGGGCCAGTGGTCCTCCTACCTGCCTGTCCGGGCCACTTGCCAGCTGCAACCACGGTGCTCGGGAATGCAGTCTGAGAGACCCAAAAGTTTAGACAGGGATTTTGTGCCAAAATGTGACATGTCGTGTCTTGTGTTGCCATGATTTGGCGTGATGTGGTGTGTGCTGTGTACGGCTCCTGGGAAAGCTGGTGATGAAGGCATCAGTGGTGCAAAATACTGAATGAATTAAAAAAAAAAAAATCATTTTAAGAAGAAAGTGGGATTTGTTTTGAGAATACTGTTTTGAAATGAGGGAGAATACTTAGGCAAGAGATGCCATCAAAATAATACACTTCCATCCTAAAAAGCCTTTTGTCAAAGCAGCACTTTTTAGATGGAAAAAAACCCAACCTCTTTCAGCAAAGATCTTAGCTAGCTCTAGCTTAACGTCCTTGTTCTCTACCTGGGGCCTGTGGTACCTTTTCAATAGTTAAACCTGTAGGCTTTCTGTGTGGTGGATGTGCATATAACGCACAACTGCGGTTGCGTTGAGGTTCTGCTCCCCACCTACAGCCGATGATGTTTGACCCCTTACAGCCTGGACGGGGCTCTTGGACCCGCCGCGAGGTGAGTTCATCCCTGCTCAGCTATAGGGCAGCTCCACGCTTAAATAAAAACCTTGCTCCTTCCTTGTGGTAGCCTTGCTTTGTGCTGCCATTGGCATCCAATTGCAGTGTTTGCAGAGAACAGGGAATGCCATTTTTAATAAATAATCATGCTTCCCTTATGTACTAAATTGTAAAATGAATTAACCTAACTTTCCGCAAAATGCGTTTTAAAACAAATGTTATGCCTACAATACTGGCATATACTGAAATCTATGGGGAGGAACTCAGTAAAATGCTGGCAGCCTGGGAATTTATTATTTATGTAATTTTTGAAGGTTTTCATCTTTCTGCAGCATGTAAGCAGATGGGCTTATAACATTTGATTTCCCCGGATCCTAATTAAAGCTGGGAACATTGAAGTTAAGGAATTAAGTGACCATTACTTAATTTTTCTCCCATTAAGATTTTTCTTTTTGCTTTTTTCACTCTCTCCAAGACTACACTGACTTTTCATTTATTTTGACAGCATTTTGCAGTCATAATGTGAGTCAGAGGGAGTCTGAAGCAGCGTTTGTATTGACACGCCACTTCTGAAAACGCACATGTCGAATCGCTTTGTGCAATATATTCGCAGTGGCCGTGGCCCTGATGGCATGGTGTCAGCGGGCGCTGGGACTGCCAGCGTGACGGCAGCATCGGGCACTTCGCAAGCATGAGTTCTTCTGTCCTCATCACCCCTGTGAGGCAGGAATGGGCCGTCGCCCCTCTGCGTGGAAGGGGAGGATGGATGTTTTTAATGAGGTTCGCAGAGATGCAAGGTCCCTCATGTCTCCGTGCTTCCTCCTGCATGTGGTGCGTGCAGACCTTACAATCGTGCTTCATCTTCAATGCTGTTGCTCACCAGGTGCTTAGGTGTCTGTTGAAACTGTTCACAGCCTGGCAAATGGGGGGGGGGGGGCGAAACNGGTAAATCCCATTGCTCCTACACGAAACGTAACCTTGGACGACGTGACACTGAGTTTTGGATCCCACCAGTCTTGCTGATGTGGAGTAACCTGCTCATTGCACCATCCCTTAGCTGATGACAGCTGACAGCCCTGTGTGATGATGTTATTAAGTTAAATTGTGAGTTGGAAATGTAGCTTGGGGTTTAACGCTTTCTGATGGCTATAGCTTTACATTTAGATGACATTGATTTTTGCTGGGTCAGCATTGACGAAGTTTGAAACCTTAATAATTACAGCGTGGCCGTTTCCACGCTGAGGGGGTGGCTTCTTCTGTTCTTCTGGAGAAAGGTTTACACGTGTGGGTCCAGACCCAGCTGCAACACTGACTTACGCCACATTTTTAAAGTCTCAAATCCACAGCTGCGTTCCTTACATAATAGAGGCTCAAGCTAGTAGAAGAGCAGAGGTTTGTGTAAGTAGATGTGGTGCTAAAAAATAAAATGTGCAAACCAGATCTCCCCAGCACAAAAGGCAGGGCAGACTGCAGCTGGAAAGTGGCTTATGTAGAAGGTGTTTACTGGGTGCTGGGTTTCGCTCTTTAGCAGCACGGCGCTCATACTGCAATGTGTTATTGTATAGCCTGACAAACAAGTATTCTTAGGAGCCTGCATGGAACTCCCAGAGAAGTATTTTTAAAATTAAGTGGCAAAAAACTAATTCTTAGTATTTCCAGCTGTTATTCCTAGCGAGGGGTTTTGAAACGGCTAGAGCAGTTCCACGAGCGTTAGGAATGGGTTTTCTAATGAGATTGTTAGGTATGTCTGCTCCCAGTATGCTCCTGCTTGGACACACAGCTACCTTGCTTAGACACTTCTTCCCTTCTGTTAATTGCTCTGGGCATCTAATGGCTGCAGATGCGGTCACGGTTACAGCTCCGTGTCGCTGAAAGTGGAGCAACGCAAGATCAAGATGGGGGCTGTGAGGCAGAGACCGTGCTGGAAACTGGGATGAATTAATAGCGAACATTAAGAAAGGGAAGTATACAACCACACTGATGAAACTCATGGTTCAGGCCCCAAGCTGATTGCTTAGGAAGGTCAACAAGAAATGCCTTACCCAGATACTTCATTGCTCAACTGGCTGGCTGGCCCCACGCTAAGGTGCTTGAATGTATTTGAGTCATTCAGCTATGGAGATTAGACGAGAACAATTGCATTTGGCGGTGTTAAGTGTGTGGTAGATACAATATTGTTTGCTGGGTCTCTGCCATCCCTCTTGCTTTTGCTTTTGGCATGGTTTAGAAGCCCTGCGTCACACCGTGCCGCGTGATCTTCCTGTGAGCTCCAGAAAGTTGTATCTAGTAGGAGAGTGGTCCCACACAGTTTTATATGTATTTTAGTGCTTCAAAATGGCTAACTTCCCAAAGATGAGGAAAATTGCAAGCAAAATTGACCGAGACAAAAAATGTAGAGGTAAACATGTGAATGAAATTTGAAAGTTTCTTAAAGAGTTTTATTAGATGATTAAAAAGACTGTGATTCCACAGTCTGGAAACATGACAGCTTTTGCTAAAAGCCTTCTCTATCTCAGAGCATGAAAAAGGCAATTATTAGGTATAAAAATAATAATGGAAAAAAAGGGTACATAGAAATTTATATACATTCAACATTTCCATGTATGGGAAAGAAGGGAAGCAAAATAAACTGGTTTTGGCTCCTCCGTTAAGGAACTCTCCAGGAGCTGTTGAATTTTTTGGCTGGCTATGATGATTTTGAAGAAGTTTACTGAAGCTAACAAACTTTCCGAAAGCTCTAACGCCTGTAAATATTGTCGTGCATTCAGAAGGGCAGGTGGGCGGCCCAGCCTGTGACTGCCACTTGCCCTCCTGTGAATCCTTTCAAAGTTGATATGAATTTGGCTAATGAAGAAGAATAACTGAATACATTTCACTGTGACAGATGATTTCTATTGCATTTAGCTGTGCTGTCTATAGAGGGTTTTTTTACTATTATCTAGGCCTTTAACTCAGTGTGATGTGTTGGTAATACGGGTGTTGTTATATTTGAGTAGTTCCACAACGTGGTCTGCCCTTCAGCTGTTTGAATTCTCAATATCTTGATCATGTTTTCTACATCTTTTTCCTACTTTCTGGCTGCCTCATAACTGCTCAAATACAGTGAGCTGCTCCCAGCGCTTCCTGAGCAGATCAGATGCCCTTTGATACCAGCTCTGTAAACAAGAGCTAATGTCAATACGCACGGAGATCTACATCTCGAGCGCCATGAATTCAGCTGAAATATTTAGAAGTGAGGAAAGTGAAGGAAAAAACCCTCTTCCTTGTCCTTAGTCTGGCTGTTTATCTTTGGATGCCCAGCATGCCTCTGTGCGCTGTTTTGGTTTGTTGGGGTTTTTTTTGTGGGATATTGGAGGCAGAAATTCTGCCATGGGGCAGAGAGAGGTCTTTGGATGTCTTTGTACTTAATATAGCATGCAGGAGCAGTTCGTTGGTTATCAGCCGTCCAAAACGTTGCTCAGGGAGGAGAGCGCTTCAATATGTGTCTCTGCACAGGCTCTACCTGCAGAGATGGGTGGCAGAGGCAGGCAGACCAGTGGGCTCTTATGTGTGAGCTGATGCATGGACAGCCATTGTTTGGAGTGGGCTAATGGATCCACCTGTAATTATAGCCTTACCATAGCTGCTTTTTAGTGCATCCTCTGTTTCAAATTCAATCAGGGCGTTGCGAGAGCAGCAATCCCGTGCTGCGCAGACGGTGTTTCCAGGGATGCTCACAGGTTTGGGGGAGGGAACCCGATGGTACCAGGAGTCTTCTCTGCAGCAGCTTCCCGGTTTCTTTTTCTTCTCAGCAAGGAAGAAAACCAAGATACGTAACATCCGTGTTAGGCTGCCAGGAAACAGAGCAGATCTGTCATCTCCCAACTCATCTGTGTTTCTCAGCATGGCGTGTGCAGTCCTCTGTAGGTCAAACGACAAATTACTTTATCGCTAAGGTGTTTGATGGGAGCAATGTCCCCCCTGCAAACCTTGCCTACCAAGAAAAATTATTTCTAATATATCTCCCTCTCTGTGAGAGAAGGCCTCTCAAATATTTTTCGTTTAAAATTCTTAAAATGTCTACGTCTGCAGCAGAGAAAGTTCACTTATTGATTCCGATATCCTCGTTCCCTGCTGACAGCATGGGGTACAGACACTGGAAGATGCTGAAGCAGTGGTTAAGGACAGACTGCAAATACCGATCCTCTCCCAAGAAAAAGTAACGTGAGTCTGTGCAGCTTTGGAAAACAGTACAGGCTTTTCACTGTCGTAGAAGCATGTGGCAAGGGCTGGGCTGTGTTGCTGGGAGCGAGAGAGGTTCTGCTTCCTTGTGGCTGATGATGAATATTTTGAAGTTTCTGAATGTGCACCTAAAGTTTTTAGCTGTGCGTGAAGAACTGGGAATGCTTCTGTCCGTGCAAGCAGACAGGTGTGGGGACCAGCGCGTCTGTGACGTGCATCCCTTTGAGATGCGGGTGCTGATGCTCCTGGTCCCTCGGCACTTCCAGTTCTGCAAAAGCACCGAGTCTCAGTGCAAATATAGGCACGGCTCGGGCCTTCTGCTCCTTGCTATTGACTGTAATTCGGTGTGTTGTGTACGACGTGTGCCAGGGAGGGAGAGGAGCGGGTAAAGCAGAGGCTGTTTGAAGATGATTCTTTGGGGTGTGGGGTCAGCCTGGGCAGCCCAGCCGGCCGCTAATGGTGGGCAGGTCATTTACCAGCTTGGAGCTTAATTAGAGCAGTTGTGTGATGGGGGCTGGCATGCTGTGTGGTTGCTTTACTGTTTAGGTTTTCTGTCTCTTGGGTCTTATCCCAGTCTTTAGGAAATGCATGCTTTCTTAGGCTGTTGGCAGCCTGTGTTCGAGGGCCTTTGAATCATAGAATCATTTTGGTTGGAAAAGACCTTTAAAGTCATTGAGTCCTCTTGAGATGAGAGACAGAGCATCAGGTTATTACAGCTGATAAGAATATTATTATTAATAATCATAACATGGTTTCTGTAGGTTACCTTCCAGTATTCCTTTCAGCAGTGTTCCAGGGTAATAAGACACACCGGTGTTACTCCTGCCCCAGGACAGACTGTTCTGCTCCAGAAGAAAATGCACGTGCCCTGACACGATGCAGTGGCATCGCAGAATTTGTCTGCAGCGGGGAAGCGGTTGTTATTGGCTACCACTGGCCACCTGGCTGGTAAGACCAGTGAATTGGTGAGCAGATGTGTTTGAGTCTTGGTAATTCCTTGGGGAATTGGGAAGAGTGATAGGGAGGGCCTCAAACTTTATTTCTGCATACCCCTAAAACGGCTTGCTGGGGTGTGGTGGTTGCCTGGCCAGTGTGTGCCAGCCTGTAAGACCTGTGTGTTCTTCCCATGGGGAGTGAGAGTTGTTTCACTCCAGCTTGCTCTGGTCGAAGTCTCTGCTGGTTTCGTTTGTTTTTTCGTTATCTAAATAATGCTGCCTCTGCACCTTTTAAAAAAAAACAAGCAAAGCAAAAGTCCCAGGCAACCCTCCCCGCCGACAGCAAGGCAGGCTGCAATGGCAACCAGACCTGGAAGACAGCTCACCGGGGGCACCGCCATCCCTGCAGGGAGGGGAGGGTGGTCTGGAATGGAAAACATTAAATAAAGCTTAATCCCCTAAAAGGGTACCCGATCTTGGTTAATTTGCAAACAGCCAGAGAAGTATAAAAGCAAGTAACAGTACCCTAGCAAGCCTATCTCTGCTTAATTTTTTTTTTTTTTCCCTAGATGCCAGATTATTTTCTAAAGTAGCACAGGGCTGTGGGCTTTTCATGCCCCATGTCAGGTGGTGGGTGTGCACATGAGCACTGGCTGCTTCCAAGTGAACTTCCCATCAGGATCCCATTTTGTAGAGATGCCGCCAGTACTTCAGCACTCAAGATACTGCCCGTGCAGGTAACATCCGAGCCATCTGCAGCAGATTAACTTCCTCAGGCTTCTCTAAATCTCTCCTTCCTGTGATCTCCCAGCACCATTTACAAAACCCCAATTTATGCCCTCCATGTTGACCTTTAAGCCTTTCTTACCTCAGTTGAACTTGCAGCGTATGAATCTGTTTACAAGGCTTTGCTTTCAACATAGCGGGGTATTATAGACTGAATTTTCACCATATGGTGCTTCCTTCACAGCTACATCTTCAAGAAATTGCTTACAGGTGCAGGGATCTCAGTCTGAGGCTTTTTCCAACATCATTGTGACCCCAGCGAATATTTTTATTGACTATTTTTCTTTTTTCTCTGCAGCTATCAGCTGTTGTGCTGACTTCTACTTTTTTCCTAGCTGTACATTCAGAGTCTTGCCTTACTATTACAGAAAAAAAATCAAATAGGTACAAAAATGGCTCGGGTCAGAAATATTCCATTGTATGACCTTTGCAAATCCTCTTTACTCATGGGTTTTATGTGATAATTTAATGCTTTAGTGAGAAATGGCCTCAAAGTAGACATATTAAATAGCACTTGTTTTTGACCTGTGGCATCATCAAGTCAAGGGTTTCCCAGATTTTCTTGCACACGTTTCTGGTTATTCATCGGGTTTGCAGCTGGTGCATTTCTATTCATTTGGGTCTATTAGGGAAGCAGCCGAAGTATTCTCGAGCCTGAGATTTAGCCTTTGCTTTCCTTTTCTGAATACAGATCTCCTGTGTTCAACAGGAGGAGGGGTCTGGCCTGTCAGATGTGTGGCTAGTCGGCACAGCAAGCGGCAGCCTCTGCCATCATCGAGGCTGTGGGGTGGGATTCTCCTCCCCCGTTACTCAATATCTACGTGTCTGTATCCCCTTTCTTCTCTAGAGATCTGCTTCCACGAGAACTCGAAAGCCAAGTTAGACGGTTTTGCAATACTAATAGTTGTACCTTGCTCCGTATATATCTTTACTCCCCAGCCCAGGGCATGAGAATATTCTCCCTGGGTCCTTAACGAGGATGAAGATGGGCATGAGGGTGATGATAGACTGCTCAATAGAAATGAGCGCAGGGCAATGGAAATTACAGTACCCAAGGCAGGAGAAGGGCCTGGAGAGCTTAATATTGACACTATCAGGCAGCCCAGGTACGCTGAGCTGTGGGTTACTGAGAGTTGTCCCATGAATTTTAAGTGCAATTCTGGTGACTTTTCATGCATCCACATCTGTTGGAGGTGCTACCCTGTAACTGGAGAGTTGTCAGGGTAATACTTTCGTTTGAAAAAGGGAGAAGTGGCAGCTTCAGGTCAGCGCTCTGTGAAGTGTTAGAGGGGCGGGAGAAGAGAGTTGTTGTGGCCACAGAGGCAAATGGACACTGAAATACACTATAATTACTACTGCATTGCACTCTAATTTGTTTTTTTTTTTTTGCATAAAAGCCTTTTTTTTTTTTTTTTTTTGACAATGGTAATGCCTGGATGTGATCTGTCTGGATTTAAGCAGAGTGTCTGACACACAGGAGATTATTATTTGAAGTTGATACAATGGCATTTACTATTAAAACTGTAAAGGAGAGGAGGAGCTGGCTAAAGGGGAGACTCTGCTTTATATTTGCCAGAGCGTTACTGGGGTGGATGGCAGCAGTGGGGTTAGGGTATGTGCTCGCTAAGCTTGCAGAAGTAAAATTGGCAATACTAAGGAGGTCTAGATATGATAGGGGGAGAATTAGCTGACAATATTGATTAGGATAATAGAAGTGAGAGGAAACTGGATAGCATAAAATGCAAAATAATGCATTTATAGCAACACTTTGCTATCATCTGGGGACTTTTCATCTAGAAATGATGGGGAGGGAAAAAGATCTGACTTACAGTAGTTTGTTGTTAGGATGAGTGAGGTATGTGGCCCACCTGTGAAAAGACTGTGATTGATTTATTTGTTAGGATGCATTAGGTAAGGCATCAGTAAAGACTCAACAAGCTTATGGCTGCTGTGCAATGCCTTGGTCTGACCCCGTTTGGAATATTTTGTGCAGTTCCAGGAATTGTGTTCCAAAAGATTAAGTTGTTGGGATCAGGTGCAGAAAAGGGATTCTGGGATGGTAAGAAGAGCAGAGGATCTTTCTTACAGAACTGTGTTACAGGAGCTTGTCTTGTTCAGCCTGAGAACATGCAGGTTGAGAGGGGGTAGGCTGACTCTCTGTAAGTGCCTTTGGGAGTAAAAATAACTTCTTACATTAAAAGACAGTATGGGTTCACTATTAAATGAGCTATAAATTGAAAATAAGTTTGTATGGAAAATTAGCAGGTAATAAGGTGATCGCTAGCCATTCAAGGGGTAAAGTTTTTCAAACTAGTCGTAGGGAAGAGGGAGCATAGAACACGTCCTGAACAGTTGAGAGCATAAGCTTTGTTAGCATCTCGTCTTCATATTCATGGGATCTGTGTCTGGTTGTGTCTCTGCCAGTTCCTGATCATTTTTCATCTTCCATTCCCAGTGGATTTATTCTTGCAGTCCTTTCTCTGCTCCTTTCCTTTCAGCAAAGCGCACTATCAGTGCCATCGTATTCTTGAGTCAGAGCTTTGGAAACCAAGCATTTCAGTAAATGTGGAATTAAAGCAGAATTGATTTATTTTGCCCTAAATGTTATATTAACATTTCATTTATTTGTGTATTATAGCAAATGGACTCAAACTGGAGATTTATGTGTTTTCTGGAAGACCATTTTGATGCAGTTTATTGAAATAAGCTGGAAACATTAGAGATGCCTCTCTTAATTTAATTTCAGGCCACAAGTTGAAATTATCAGCGTATTGGCTAGTTAAGAGAAGACATTTGTAATTTAAGTTTTAGTATTCAATATAACTGTAAGTCACAGGGTAGCGATGACAGCTAAAACAATATTAGGAGAAACTTACATTTCATTCCAGTGATGAACTTGTGAAATGAATCAACCAATTTAAAGTTTAACGATGTCAGTGTGGCCGAGTGTGCATGCTTTCCACCGGCAGCGTAGCGCCGTCCGAATGTAGAGCTGCTTTAAACAGGAGTTAATGTGGACTTCTATTCAGCAGTTCAGTTGAAATGGGCTATTATTTGATATCACTTCAACCTGAAATGAGTGCCAGTTCAACTAGCAGGGAGTGAATTAAATGTGATTGCAATAATGTGCATAAAAAACCAATGTAAAACCAAAAGTTAAATGCCCTTTTATTGGGGTGAGAACTGTTAGTTTTGCAGAAGGAATTGTAAAATCCTGCAGAAAAGTGGGGCCGGGGGGAGTTTTCTTTACGGCCTGCGTTACATGGCGCTGTGCTGTGGCAGCCTGGCCTTGTGCAGGCAGGCACCGGTCGGGCCGAGGGTTTTTCTGGGCTAGTAGCTGCAGTTTCGCTCCAGCCAGTCCCTGTGGGTTCCTCTTGGGGTGACCGGCCCCGTCAGCATCGGGCCAACCTCGACACCAGCCCCATGGGACTGTTGGGCTTTGCCTACCCCGGAGCACGTGCGTCTGCCCAGAAAGGGCTGCGCAGGGCGCCCTGCCCGTAAGGACCGGTTGGTTTGCGTGAGAGGCTGCTGTGCTCTCACAGAAGATAAAAACAGAGGTATCGATGGGTGGGGAAGAGAGGTGGCTTTTCCTTTGGTTGGCTTTTTGACGGGGCAGTGGCATCGCTGTGGAGACAGACCCTTCTGCCCGCATGTGCAATACGGATCTGCTGTCTGACTTACTGCCATGTCTGGTTGGGCACCTCGTTGGGTTATGCTGCTAGAGGATGGGTAGAAAAGTGGGAGCAATGCTCGCCCTTCTCGTAGGGGAGATGTGCTGGTTCTGACTGGGGTAGAGTTCCTTTTCTTCACAGTAGCTGGTATGGGGCTACGTTTTGGATTTGTGCTGGAAACGGTGTTGTTAACCCAGGGAAGTTTTGGTCACTGCTGAGCAGTGCTCACACAGAGCCAAGGCCTTTTCTGCTCCTCACCCCCCCCCACCAGCGAGCAGGTTGGGGGGGTACAAGGAGCTGGGAGGGGACACGGCCGGGACAGCTGACCCAGGGGATATTCCAGACCATAGGACGTCGTGTTCAGCACATAAAGCTGGGGGAAGAAGAAGGAAGGGGGGATGTTCGGAGTGATGGCGTTTGTCTTCCCAAGTCACCGTTACTTGGCGTGACGGATCCCTGCTTTCCTGGAGATGGCTGAACGCCTGCCTGCCCACGGGAAGTGCTGGATGAATTCCTGGTTTTGCTTTGCATGTGTGCGTGGCTTTTGCTTTACCTATTAAACTGTCTTTATCTCAGCCCACGATTCTTACCACTTTTATCCTTCTGATTCTCTCCCCCATCCCACTGGGGGCGAGTGAGCAAGCGACTGTGTGGTGTGTAGTTGCCGGCTGGGATTAAGCCATGACAGGAGGTTACAGTATGGCTTTGAACATCTGATGTTCTCAGAGCAGTGCACTGTGAACCACGTTTTCCATGGCCAACGCTGTCATTGAAGATGCGTCTTCAAGCTGCAGGAGATTTTCTTCCTAGAAGTAGCCCATATGTACTTGCTGCACGCCCACTGGAGATGTGAATTCCACACTTACAGACCAGGCAGTGGGTACCCAGAGGTGACCGTGGAGATGCTCACATCGCCCTCGGCTCCCTCAGCAGTGTGAGTGGCAGCTGAAGCTCTCCTTGGTGCTCTTGTTGGAGACCCTCCCTGTGCATTCAGCACTGCTCAGAAAGTTGCCTCTTTGATGTTCTCTGCCGTCTTCCCTGGTTTAAAGCTTTTAAGCCAAGTACAGCTGTTATCAAGCCTTTTACTTAGAGCATAGTCTTCATCATGCTTAAAGCAAAGTCAGGGACTAATAACAGGATGGACAACCCACAGGATGGCTTCAGAGCCCTGATGAGCTTTGTCCTCCCCAAGATCTAACTCAACATGGAAAATGGCAAAGAGAGGCCAGAAGTATCCCTGTGTCAGGGTAATCCCATGGTACATGAGCCTGTGTCCACGCTAAATTCATTCTGCTTTGGTCTCTCTCATCAGGAGAGGTGTTATTTGAGCACTAGCACTGTGATTTTTTTTCTGCTCAGAGTATACCAAGAAGCATGGTTTCACTGGAGAACACTTGCAGTCCATCACTGGAGCTGTTGTTTTTAAAAGAATGAAATTACTGAATTAAGTCAAATAACAGAGAGGAAAACAAGGAAATCATGGTTTGTTTATAAATGACTTGTGAGCATAAAAAGAGGCTACCTTTGAATTACTCATGATGAATTTTTTGCTCAGCCCTAGTTAGTAAAAGATTTACAATAGTTTCTTTCTTTTTCTGTATTACTCTGTTCAGCCAGATAACTGTTTCCTCTGTGGATATTATATTAAAATCTTTATGTACAGTAAACACCATTTCTTATTGCAGGCATCTATCTTGAAAGGAGAAGTTAAAAAAAAAAAATTAAAAAGGAAAGGAAAATGCACCATGAAGATTGATTTCTCTTATTTATTGAGCTAAGACTTGCAGACTTGAATTGAAACGGGGTCTCATTTATCATCAGACTTGGTTGCATCTTTAAATAACCCCCTTTTTATCAAAATATGTTCACAACATAATTTATGAAAGTAGCAATTTGGCAGATTGAACTATATTTTTCTGAATTGAATCTCTGTTCTCTATGATTTAATATTTAATAACTAAAGCATATCTGCTAGTGAACTAGATAGAAATGACAACTCTTCTATGTAGGCTGATTAGGGGAAGAAAATCCTGCAGGCAAGTAATATTGTAGTTTTCAAAGGATGCTTTTAAGCTATTCAGTTCTTTTTCCTCTTTGAATTTCTTATAATAGTTTGAACAACCTTGAATTAACAAATGTAAATTAGTGTTTTAAATCGCACTTCTTAAATACTTACCTAGATAACTTCAGAGAAGTGAGTTCTGACTTCTCGAAATAGATACTTCTAGAGAAGATCCACAACTTAATGATCTTTTTAGCATCACAATAAATGCATGAAATATGTTGTTTGAAATAAAATATTTGTAGTGCAGAAGTAAGGCCCAAGGTTTGGTTTGTTACTTAGAGATGTGTGTGTCTAAATATATTTGTACCACCATTGGCTCGAATCAGACTTATCTTATTTAAAAAAAATAAGAGGAAAAGTCTCTCTCTGCAATGAAGCTCAGAAACTACTCTTTTTTTTTTTCTTTTTGAGAAAATGCATTCCTTATCTGTTACAGATTTGATGGGTTAAGGGACTTTGTGATTTTTGAGCTGGATAGCTACGTTCACAAAAGTTAAAACAAGACATGATTGCTGCCCAAAACAAGCCAAAATGAATCTAATCAGAGGTTTCATTGAGTTTGAGTAAGTTGGTATTTGGAGTTTTGACGTGTGTCCGTACTTTTGGGCTCCAGCAGGACTGCCGCTGCACGAGAAGCCCTTGGCCTCCGGGGTGATGCTGTACAAATACCGAAGAGACGCAGAGGGAACAAACTAGGAGAAGGATTTTCTTGCGCTATTTCTGGCTGGTTCAACATTCATAGGCCTGGGTATAAAAGCATGGCTTGATATTTATGGCTGCCATTATGGCATTGTGCCTTGAAAAGAATGTTCTGGTTTTGTGGTAGTGCAAGTCTGACGGGATAAACCTTTGGCCAAGACATTACCCCGTCTCCTCAGCTACTCGGTGCTCATCCTGCTTCAGCGGGGGGAGATGTGGCTGTGGCCAGGGGCTGCCCGTCCTTTACAGCCACATCGATCCGCTTTTCACCGTCAGTGCCGTAAAAGTAAATAGAAGTCTAATGTGGCTTTAATCTTCCTCCAGCTCGGGTTTTTGCAGGGTCACGACGGGCGTGCTGTGTGCCAGCGCGCAGGCCGTTCCTCTTGGCCTGCTGGTTTCTGCTGCAGGAGACCTGGTCTGGGAGAAGGGCATTGCAGCTGTGCTTAAAGCTGTTGGGATGGTTTGGACACTTGTCACCTGCCTGCTTTCTGCCAGCTTGGGACCAATTCAAACTGCAAGATTAAATTTTCTTATATAATTATATAGGCTTTTAAAATGTAGGAAGAGTCATAGCAGCATTAAAGAGCAAAAAGCCCTTTGGCTTTTCCATTAACCTGACAAAAAAACCCAAACAAACAAAAAAAAAACCCAAACCAACAGATACTGATTTGCTTAACGCACAGTTACCACCTGCTCAACACTCACGCCTTCCCGGCTGGGTGTATTCTGCTAACAGTTAAACAGCTTTTGTCTTTCCTTTTATTGTTAGCCTTTTGGCACCTTGGAGGTTTGGCATAAATATTTGGATGCTATCAGAATAAAGCAATATTGAATTGTTGTAGTTGGAAACCAAAATCCTTCACTTAAGGAGAAAAGTCTCCCTTCAAAAGCAGCTCTTCTTGCCCACCTCCGCCAGCCTTGACATGAGGTATCAATTGCAGTCTTGCAGTCTGCTGGGGAACGAGGAATAGCTTTTAAATTTTGTTGGGGATTCCCCCCCACACCCTTAATTGTGCTTATGCCTGTCTTCCTCCAGCACTTAATTGATTTCTGCGTCCTTGCAGCATCTTCTTCCAGGTCTGAAGGGCACCAGGGTGGCATCTTTCCCCTCTTCCATGGCTTAGATCGAGTCCTAATAGGACTTAAGTGGTTTGGCTTAAACAGCGGCAGAGCTGTGTCTTGAAAGACGCGAAGAATAATTAACTGGCAATTTATAATGTGTTAATTAAATGTAGTGATCGTTTCACACTATTGCAGTCTGTAATACTGCACGTGTGCCTTGTTAGGCAGAGCTTTATGGTCACTGTGGAAAGGGTCACAGATCCTTTCTTGAATGCCATAGATCACTGGGATTTGACTCACTTCTGCGAGCGACTGCAAGGTTTGGGCTGGTGAGAAATTGGAGGAGTGATGGGCGCGAGCTTGAGGGAAGCCTGGCCAGCTCCTGCTGGTTTTAATTTTTAGTCTTTTCAATGAATTTAGCCCAAGGGGCAGGTGCTGAGCTCGCAGGCCTTGGGACGGGTCCATGCGGTGTGGTTGCGGCCCCCCTCGCTCCCTGGCATCCCACCTCAGTGCTGCCGAGGAGGGGGAATGGGCCAGCCTGGGTCCTAGGGGGGTTCCAGGCGGCGTAGCGATACTTCATTGCTGGCTTTCGGGCACGGTCGTCCGGCATGCCGGTCGGTGTCTGGGAGACCACGAGTCCTCCATGCCCGGCACAGTGTGTCCTCCTGCAGATAGAAAGGAAGAGTTCGTGCTGCTGGCATCCAAGATGCTGCACCCATCTAAAATTAGTATAAATAAAGCAAGGACAAGAAAGGAGCAGACACATATGTGGAAGACGGGGCTGCATAAACGGGGCAGTCTCCCACGTCCGCAGACCACTGGTGTGGCTCTGGCAGCTGACAGCATTACGCAGCCTATTTTTGCGTCTTCAGGCATGTGTGCTGTCTCTTTTTTTTTTTTTTTTTTTT